>JAMYXO010004555.1:10000-17233 GCA_033310375.1 Conus canariensis | reverse complement strand
GTGCATACATGTACACAAACATAAGCAAACACACACACACACACATATATTTTATATATAAAATTTTTATATATATTATATTATATACCACACACACACACAGATATATATATATATATGTATGTGTGTGTGTGTGTGTGTGTGTGTGTGTGTGTGTGTGTTTGTGTGTGTGCATGCTTGCACGTGAGACACAACAATTTTGTTTGAAAATGTACGAGCCTAGTTTTAGGGGCATGCAATGTTTTTTGCTTGCTTGTGCGAGTGTGTGTGTGTGTTGTGTGTGTGTGTGTGTGTGTGTGTGTGTGTGTGTGTGTGTGTGTGTGTGTGTTTTGCTGCAGCCGCGAACGATATAACAAGACCACAGGCGTGAGATGAAAGAGAACAAAGTAACGTCTGGTGACGACGCCCCTCCTTCCTTCCTTCCCTCCCACCCTCTTCCCCCTCCCCTCCAGCCGGATGTTGTTACGGCATTTCGTCCCCCACTCTCATTCACAGCATGCAATGCAGACACACCTCAAGCACCCCCTCCGCCCTTCTTTGATACTTCAGCACCGGCTGTAGGTCACATGCAAGACCTTACAGTCAGTCACGCAGCTCGCAGTCAGAGTGTGTTGTGTGTGTTTGTGTGTTGTGTGTGTGTGTGTGTGTGGTGTGTGTGTGTGTGCGCGCGCGGGGCGCGCTTGTGTGTATGTGTGCGTGCATGCGAGTCTCCGTGTGTGTGTGTTTGTGTGTGTGGTGCGTGCGTGCGTGCGTAGGTGCGTGAGTGTGTGCGTGTGCATGAGTGAGTGTGTGTGTGTGTGTGTGTGTGTGTGTGTGTGTGTGTGTTGTGTGTGTGTGTGTGTGTGTGTGTGTGAACTCATGGTTACGTATTGTACGTGTGCATTTGTTTGTGCACTCTGTGCCCGTACGTGTGCTTGCATGCATATCATGAACATGCACTCATGAACTGGTTTTATACGCACGCATGCACGCACGCGCGCGCACACACACACACACAACACACACACAACAGGCACACACGCACACACACGGACTGGACAGCCGTACGCCAGCACATGACTTCAAGTCACTGACCCTTCGCCGTTGGCATACTTCTCATCCCCCCCCCCCCTCCCTCTCTTGACCTTTCCCCCATGACTTCCCCCAACCGCGGCAGCAGCGAGGAATGTGCATGACCTCCTCCTCCATCTAAACTGATGCAGCTGCTGCCGTTACCAGCCAACTTACTTCCCTGGGTACGTACACGCAGGTACATGAGAGCGCTGCCCTTGCGGCCGATCGTCCCCAATGGTTTGATGATTAGCCCTCCTTGGCTGCCCTCCTCCTCTAACCCCCCCCCCCACCCCCCCCCGCCTCAAACTAACGGTCGGTGCTCAGAGTCCACATCCACCCCAACCTCCTTGCTACCGGTTCCTCCGTCCCATTCAGGTAAAGTGTGTGTGTGTGGTGTGTGTGTGTGTGTGTGTGTGTGTGTGTGTGTGTGTGTGTGTGTGTGTTGTCACGCGCGCGCGCCAGCGTGTAAAAAAGAGAGAAGGGGGAGGGGGAGGAGAGAGAGTCATGCCTTTGCCTGGCTCCAGTAACAGAAAGCACTTAAGTAGTTATGCGTGACACGCATTTTCTTTCAAACATGGGACTGAGGAAAGAGGGGAAAAGTAACACAATTATCGCTCCATCGATAATTGTTAACATGTCACACATTCCGAATCGCTCGCCCCTTAGCTCTCTCTTAACAAGCGCGTGCTCACACACTCCCCAACAACCACACACACACACACACACACACACACACACACACACAGAGTAACCGCTCATGTCCTTACAGCCGGGGCTTGTGACACATATCACTCAAAGCGGTTAAGGCGAGCCAGCCAGCTGAAACGTTGATATTTCGTCTAAACCTGTTTTGCCAGAAAACCCACTCGCAGCAGTGTAAGTAACGAGCTTTATCCCGCTTCTCAAATTCATTCACAGCGCTAGGGCTGAAAAACACAAAAAATCTCGGCAATCCAGTTCCTCTATCCAACCACCCTCTCCCCCACTCCCTCTCCCGGGATACTCCCCCTCTCCCACCCCACCTCTCCTTTCTTCATCCCCCCCCCCCCCCCCCCCCCAAATCCAGTCCCTCTCTTCTGCCTACGATAAAAAAAGAGTCCTACAGGATCCAGATGCGGCAAATGAATCAAAAGGAATTTTGTATTTTACTGTGAGCGGGAGATGGAGGAGGAGGGAGGGAGGCAGAAACTAATGTAAGAGCATTGGGGGTGGGGGGGTGGGGGGTGGGGGGGGCGGCGTTATGCATGCTGTGCGTGTTAAGTGTGCCCGCACTCTTAGCAATGCGCATATTTGACAAATGTGTGTAGTATTGTGTATGTAAATGGGGCAGAGAGAGAGAGAGGGTGGGTGGGGCGCAGAGAGAGAGATAGAGAGAGAGACAGACAGACAGACAGACAGACAGACAGAAAGAGACAGATATGAAGACAGAGAGAAAGAGAGACATGGACAGACAGACAGACAGTCAGAGGGAGGGAGAGAGAGAGAGAGAGAGAGAGAGAGTGAGAGAGAGAGGGGGAACAGACAGACAGTCAGGAAGACTGACGGAGACTGAGATGGAGACAGAGTCAGAGAGAAAGAGAGAGAGGAGAGGAGAGGGAGAGAGAGAGAGAGAGAGAGAGAAGAGAGAGAGAGAGAGAGAGAGAAGGAGAGAAAAGAAGAAGGGGAGACAGAAGAAGACAGATACCAAACAGGAGAGGGAAGGAGAGACAGAGCAAGACAGATGTACAGAGAAACATGAAACAGAGAGGGAAACGAGGGAAGAGAACGAGCAGGAGGGAAAGGGGTGGTGTATAAAAAGGGACAGAAGGAGGGGGGTAGGGTATGTATATAGTCTGTACTCGGAGCGAACAAACTGTTCCACACACACACACACACACACACACACACACACACACACACACACACAACACATTCCCTCTCCAACAGCTCTCCTTTCTCCTCCCCTCCCCCTTTCTTCTCCACAGCTAAAACAAACAAAAAACAAAAACAAAGACAACAACAACAACAACAATAAAAACAATAACAAAACTCTTTCTCCCTCCCGTGTCGCACCTAGTAATTGTTTCTGTGGCCCCCTCTGTCTGCAGCCAGCATTGATGCAGCAGGAAGATAGCCCACTTCAAAGGCACTATCAGTCTGCCTGACACTACGCATGCGGCTATGACTATGACAGACCCTGCTAATACACTTCCCCCCCCCCCCCCCCCCCCCCCCCCCATGCCTTTCTTTCTTCTATGATTTACCCGTCTTTTTCACATCCTGTGATAGTAGATGGAGCCTAATGCCAACCGTGATGACGTCATACACCGCCACAAAGAAAACAAAAGAAGGTCCATTACCCAGCCAATGATAGCGTTGAATTGTACGGTTAATGAACGGCAACGGCAGGGCGTGGAATAAGAATTCTGCCAGGACATGATGTGTTTGAACGTAGGAGCGAAACGACAACGTGGAAGAACCTCAACCCCCCACCCCCCTTTTTTTTTTTTAAACGTGTGCGTGTGCGTGTGCGTGTGTGTGTGCGTGCGCGCGCGCGAGGTGACATGGAGAGATCTGTGGTGACAATACAACACAACACAACACAAGATAAAAGCAATAAAAGCTGTTGGTGCTTCTAACGCTTCTCGTTTCCTCATTAAAACCCTTTACCAGCATCTTCCCTAACATTTTCCTTAGACAAAAATTAATAATGACTGAATCCCTTTCAGTGATCTACAAACAACATACATTTCAAAGAATCAAAACTACAGCAACATCAACACCAAAAACAAACAAACAAAACAAAACATTCTCAACTAAGCAAAATCGGACTGCGCACAGACCTCTTGCTGAGGCACTGGAACTATGATAGGTTTTATCAGTCAAAATATTCTGCACTAAGTGGACAACAGATCCTCGTACGGTCCAATGGCTTGCCTTACTCTGATATGGACCTCCAAGTTGGTCATGTGGGGTGTTTGTATGAGATGCCAAGGATCTTGCCGAAACATCTCATCTCTAATGCCTGAATCCTTCTCTCAAGTTCAGCTGTTAAGAGCCCATGTCTCACAGGTATAGAGAAATATGACAATGACCAGGGAGCGCATCAGTCTGATTTTGGAACCTAGTGTCAACAGCGAATTACTACCGTTTAACGGGCCTGATCTATTCCCCGCAAGAAAAGACCCCCCCCCCCCCCCCCCCCCAATCCCCTTTCCTGAGGCCGTCAAGGTACTTGGGTGTTGTTCATTAGTGCCACGTGCTAAGCCCCCCCCCCCCCCCCCCCCCCCCCCCCCCCCCCCCCCCCCCCCATGACACTAACTGCACAATCTTGGCTAAGTGAGCGTCACCCCCCTGGTGTGAAAAACCGTTACTACATAACTGTCCGTAGCAAACGACAGACCTCTTTGAGCCGTCAACACATTGGTGCAGCCAGAGTTCTTGGGCGGGAACCAACCAAGCCATAACGTACACGGCTCTGCCATGTGTTGGCGTCAGCATTACTTCTGTGGTGTGAATTTTCTGACACGTGAACTGTTAGGAGCTTTCTCACTGTCCCACCCTCCTCTTTTCATTTCCCTTTTACAGTGCTGATTTCCTCTTCACAAAATTCCCACCCCCTTCTTCTTCTTCTTCCGTCCTCTCTGTCTCTCATACCATGATCCATAACCCTCCTCCATCTCCACACTACACACACACACACACACACACACACACACACACACACACACACACACACAGGGAGTGTGCACGCACACACGCTGAGAGAGAGAGAGAGAGAGAGAGAGGAGGAGAGAGAGAGAGAGAGAGAGAGAGACAGACTGACAGCCAAACAGACACAGACACAGACTGAGAGAAACAGACACAGACAGACAGGCGGACAGAGATAGGGGAGGTAGAGGTGAAAAAGGCGTGTGTGTGTGAGGTGGGGAGGGAGAGAGAAAGGAGGGACAGGTGGGACAGACTCGCTTCACGAGCACCTGATACTACATCATGGGGGGGGGGGGAGGGGGGGGGAGGGGAGGGATGAATGAGGAAGCAGGCATGTCATTACGGCTTAATCGCCTGTAGAGCATATGATGCCTCGTTAAACTGTTCATTTCTCGCAGACTTCACATTTAATGAACAGGCGGACTCTGCATAGACCAGGCAGCTGGCATGAAGGATATGATCGACACTCTAAACTTGGAAACAAACACACACACACACACACACACACACACACACACACACACACACGTGCGCAAGCGTGCATACACATTCACACGTCAAGCAACACACAGCCATCCACACTCGTGCACATACCATACGAACATGCACTTGTGCATATATCCATGCATATATGCACTTTTAACATTCTGACCCGACAGAGAGAGAGAGAGAGAGAGAGAGAGAGAGAGAGAGAGGAGAGACAGCGAGCAAGGAGACACACCAAGAGAGAGAGAAAGAGAGGGTGTGGTGAGGGAGGGAGAAGACAACAGTTCTACATGCCTATACTTTCTCTCTCTCTCTCTCTCACACACACACACACATATGCGCGGGCGCAAATGTGTACACACACAAGCAGACACATACATGCTGATGAAGAGAATAGGAAAGAGCGAGAAAACAACCACATATAAACAGATGCACACATCCACCAAACTCAAAGCTATACAGAAAGGGACAGAGTCAGAAACAAAGACCGCTGAAAAACAATACCACATATCTCCCCCACACATGGGGTTTAACCCACTGTTTTCTCCTCCAGCTTTCTCTCTTTCACACACACACACAGACACAGAAACACACACACACACATACACACACAGTGCCCTACCTGGAAGTGTAGGATGATGGTCCAGATCAAACCCAAGGTCAGCTTCGGGTTCCCATCCACAATCTCATCAGACCGAATGTTCACCAAGCGTATCTGGGGAAACACACACAAGCACTTGAGTGCGTGCGCACGCACACACACGCACAAACTAAAAGTTGGTCCGAAAGTGACAGGTTAACAATGATATATGTGCGTGCGCAACGCACACTCGTATGTGCACACACACACATGCGCACGCACGCACACACTCATATACACACGTATGTATACACTCAAGTGTATGCACGCTCGCACACAGTGGCAAACGCACACAAAAAGTAAAACAAAATGCCACACACACACACACACACACAAAAACTAAAAATTGGTCCGAGGCTCATATGGTTGACACTGATAAATGTGTGAGCATACATGTAAACGTACGGCCCCATGTGTGCGTGCGCATGCACACACACACTCACACACACTTACACGCACGGGTGCTCTCACACACGCACGTGCGCTATCATACGCACATACATGCATACACTCTGGTGTGTGCACGCTCGAACACAGCGACAAACACCCACACAAAAAATAAAACAAAATGCCACATCTTACACACACATACACACACACACACGCACACACACACGCGCGCGCGGCGCGCGCGCGCACACACACACACACACACGCACACACACACACACGAACGTGCTCCCATCAAGCAACTAACTTTCTCTCGGTCTTCAGAGTAAATGCGTCTATGACTGATGCATACATTCATACCCATACACGAGCGCTCCTTCATCATCATACTGTTATATACCGCCTTCTTAATTCAATTAATCTCATTAGTGCAGCAGAAACGAGATGATGGGGGCTCGCTCTTAAATTAAAGACTTCTTCGCCCCGTGTATAGGAACTACGTTCCCCAACTTTCCCACACAGACACACACACAGAGAAAGGCGCAGTTTTCTCCCTTGCCTCATTCATTCCTTCAGCCCATGCAATTTTCTCCCCTGGCCACTCTAATACTGCAGAGAGACCACCCACGTATCCCACCAAATAATGCGCACCGTCACATGAATAATGAATCCATCGGCTGACATTTATTTATAAGGAGAGGAGGGGAGGTGGGGGGAGGTTAAAAAAACTGTGCGAGAGAGAGAGAGAGAGGAGAGAGAGAGAGAGACAGAGAGAGAGAGAGAGACAGAGAGAGACAGACAGACAGACAGAGAAAGAGAGAGAGAGAGCGAGAGCGAAAGACAGAGTTACGCATGATCCCTTTCCCGTCGCAATTCTCAAACAGCAATGCAGAAACTGAAGAAGCCATTAACTAAATCGCCTAATCAATGTAGCAGGTTACTTACTCTCGCTGATGTGCACCAAAAACCACGCG
>JAMYXO010004555.1:0-2500 GCA_033310375.1 Conus canariensis | reverse complement strand
GAGAGGTGCGAAGGAGGAAGGGGTGGACGGACAGACTGACACAGAGAGAGAAGCACGAAGACCGAAGTACAACCTGCAAACGGTTCGTTTTCAATCACGGGACAGCAGCCAGGGTCATACCGACTCAAAGACTTCAGATCTAACTAAACCCATGCCCATACTATTCAAATATCCACCCCCCCCCCCCCCCCCCCCAATCCCTGCACCCCACCCCCCTTCTCCTCCCCCCTCCCCAGTCCAGTTAGACCGTAATCTCCTTACACATTCGAACTGAGCGAAAGTCTGTCTCCCATCCTCCCTCCCCAGCCAGCCCTTTCCCCTCCCTCCCAATAATATCTAACTGCAGTTGCTGCGCACTCAGGGGGGTGGGGGGTGGGGGGGGGGGGGTGGGTGGAAGATATGCTGCGAAATTCAACTTGGCAGGAAAAAAAGCTTCAGATGCACCAAAGCTCTATATATCCTCGCTCTCACCAGACTAAGCCTCTTCGATCAAAGAGAATCAGGGCATCGGGCGTTTGAGAAGCAAAGTGACTCCCTTGCAATCGCCCAATTAATTATCAGGTCAGAGCGACCCAGTCGCCCTCATTTTTCAACCTGTTTTGCCAGTGTCAGTCTTCAACAAACGGAAAGGGATGCACGAAATTACTATTTGAAGAAACAAGCACTCAACAAACAAACAACTAAATTAATGTGACTGGTGACGCAGTTTGAATCCCCTAACACGCAAAATGTAAGCAAGCTTGTGACGTAATGGAAAAGCGAAGGAGGAAGACGGGAAATAATTGTCACACCTAAAATTTTGCCAACAGGGGCTTCATTAATGGTGCAGAGAAAGACCGGCATAAAAGTTATCACGTGCGAACTTATGATTTCTCTCTCTCTCTCTCTCTCTCTCCTCTTCTCTTTGTCGTGTGTGTGTGTGTGTGTGTGTGTGTGTGTGTGTGTGTGTGTGTGTGTGCGTGCGTGCGTGTGCGCGTGTGTTAGTGTTGTGCGTGAGAGAGAGAGAGAGAGAGAGAGAGTGTGTGTGTGTGTGTGTGTGCGCGCGCGCACGCGTGTGTGTGTGTTGTGTGTGTGTGTGTGTGTGTGTGTTGTGGTGTGTGTGGGGGGGGGGGGTGTTGTTGTGTGTGTGTGTGTGTGTGTGTTGTGTGTTGTTGTGTGTGTTTGCACGTGCGTGTACGTGAATGAGAATGCTATGTGTTCGCAAATATGTGTGAAGGTTTGTTGTACATGTGCGTGTGCACTCAAGCGCGCATGTGCGTGTCCGTATGAGCGAGCGCACGCGTATAAATGTATGTTTACACGTGTGTGCACGTGCTCGTGCACGTTTGAGTCTATCTAGGTGCATTCATGCGAGCGTTAATTATGTAGGTGGTCCCCCTCCCCCCTCCCTCCTTCGTCCTGCTGTTGTTTTGACGGCTGTGCCGGGCAATCATCGAACCGCTCTCTGTGGCTGCACACCAAAAATGAATGCGTCAAGGCCTTGCCTCGAGTCGAGTATTTATAGACTGGCGCGATTAGACTGAATTGATAACTGTTGTGTCTGAAAGTTGATTCTCCTCATTTTTTTCCCCATATGACTTGTTTTGAGAATTTTTGTTGTGTCTGAAAGTTGATTTCCTCATTTTTTTCCCATATGACTTGTTTTGAGAATTTTTGTTGTGTCTGAAAGTTGATTCTCCTCATTTTTTTCCCCATATGACTTGTTTTGAGGATTTCTATTGTGTCCGAAAGTAGATTTTTCTCATTTTTTACTTTTCATATGACCATCCAGGTACAAGCCAGGTGGCTCCAAGCAAACAGATTAAAATCAAAGGAATGGGATTGTTTTGGCGCTTCAAGCCGGCGCAAAGATAGGGTCACGGGTGGGTGCAAAAGAAATGAAATATGACGTCAACTACGGGGAAGGTCGTCAACTAAGGGGAAGGTCATGTATTTGATGATTGTGATTTCATCGGTGCCTAAAACAAGGGAAATACGGGTGGGAGTTGTTCTTTTGATCAATTAATCAGTCTTACATTAAATGCTGGCTCAAACATATGGTAGGCCTAAATGGTAATGGTAGTGTTGCTTATAGCCCAACCGACCACAAAGGGCCATGTCAGGGCTGTCACCGCGTTCAAGTCAACTCACAAGTCATATACATATACTACTAAAAACAATTGAAGTACCACCCCTAATTTTTGTATGCAATTTTTAAAAAAGCTCTGATAAACCCAATTAATATTGATAATTGAATAAATTCTGCTGGATAAGCTTACCCGGTTCTCAAATACTACTCCTCGTGCATTTTTGTTATGTTAAAGTCGGTCAGCAGTTATCTACCGCGTCGCATCTGAGGCAAAAAAATCCCGAGAAAATTATCGAACTTGTGTCGCTCCCAGATTTTGACACAGACACAGCAAGAAAAAAAAATGTGATGCACGTGAAAGCAAGGTCTTTTCTGAGCAGAATTGCAATCAGTTAGCACATTTGACGGGTATAAAAAGTCGCGAAATTTAGG
>JAMYXO010004553.1:0-17239 GCA_033310375.1 Conus canariensis | reverse complement strand
GAAGTTCACTTTTGTTCCTCCTTGACCAGATCTAGCTTGAACACCTCTCTGCCGCTTCTGCCATTGCTTTCAGGGCTCTGGGCTCCATTTGCATACAGGCCACTCCTTTTACACCATTCTTATCTTTTAAAAAGTGAAGAAGCTCCATGGTGCATTCCATGTCATGTACCACTCACAGTGAAACATATTCTTTTTAGAAAGTTGGGATTTGCATGATGTGAGACATAAACATTAAGTTTTACAGCAGACTCCATGAAAACCTTGTTCAGAGATGTCCCACTTGATGTGATCGTTGAACTTCTGAAAGAGATGAACATTTTTCATCTGATTTAAGAAATTTACTGAAGAAAGATTTTAAAGAAGGTTCTGGTATGTTTTTAGAAGATGTATTTTAAAGGGTTGTGTGAATTAAAAAGAAAAAGAAATTGTTGATGACTTGTGAGTTGAGACTGGACAGAGGGGGAATTGGGAGAATAGGGAAGGAAGGAGTGGAGGGGAGTAGAGATGAGAAGGTGCAAGTATGTGAATTTGTGTGACCAGGGATGTGTGTGTGTGTGTGTGGTGTGTGTGTGTGTGTGTGTGTGTGTGTGTGTGTTACTGTGCAGTTATGTGTCTTATGTTTCAGATAAAATGGCTGACTGCAATCAAAGGTGTTCAGTGTTAACAACACAGCTTGGAAGGACAGAGTGGGGGGAAGAGGGCTGGAGAAGGAGGGAGAGTGGAGGGGTGGGGAGGGAGCCACAGGGATGGGGGGGGGGGGGGGGGGGGGGGGGGGGGGGGGAAGGGTAGAGAAGGTGTGTATGGGTGTGTGAGTATGTTATTTGCAAGGGCAACAGTGTTTGGGGCATATACTATCTGTTTTCCTGTGCAGATGTCTCAAGATTGCTGAAGAAGACATTGGACCATTTGGATGGCCGGAAAGGAGGTGAGATGTGTATCTGTGTGTGTCTATATGTGTATGTCATTTACAGGGATGAAATTATTGTTGGAAGTTTATGCTGACCTAATTTTGTTCTCTAGGTTTAGGAAGGTGTCTCGGGATAACCAGACATTGGACAGAGAGGAGAGCCAAATACGAGAAGAGTGTGTGTCTGTGTGTGTTGGTGAGTAATGTGTGAGGTGTGTGTGTGTGTGGGGGGGGGGGGGGGGGGGGGGCAGGGAGGGAGTAGACAGGGGGAGGATGGGAAGAAGGGGAGGGGAGAGATGTTGAGAATGGGATTGTGGTTGTGAACCAGTGTGTGATAGTCACAGGGGCAACTTTGTTGAGGGCCCATACTTTAACTCATTATTTTGTCTGTGCAGGTGTCTCAAGACACTGAACCATTTGGAGGGACAGAGACGTGGCGAGGTGTGTTTCTGTGTGTGTGTAAGTGTGTGTGTGTTGTGCATAGGGATAATATTATTGTTGGATGTCTCTTAGTTGTGTTTTGTATGCAGGCATCTCAAACTGACTGACTAACAGGGACAAGGAGAGGTGCATGTATGTGTGCGAGTGAGTGTTATTGACAGAGGCAGTATTGTTTGGGGCATGCATATTAACTCATCATGTGTGATTCAGTGATCCCTGAATTTGGAATGAATACATTCTGCTAATGAAGAGGTCTCTTACCGCTCAGAAAACCACACTGAAGAGCCTGGTAGGTGTTGAACAGTTCTGCTTGTAACTGACTGATACTTGTGTGGGAGAGTTAGTGTTCAAGGTGTAATGTACTGCATGTAAAATTCAGGCAGTCATCAGTAGTTCCTAAATCACAGCAGTATATATGCTGAGTCATTGCAGGTGAGGAAGACTATCCCAGGTTTGGGGGCAAGCCGAACGGAGGGTTTTCCAGGACATCAGGTGTGACAGTCATTGTTAGACTTGGATCTTCTGCTGGTAAGTAGCACGGTCCCTTTGTGTGTGTGTGTACACAGTTTTGCATTTGTTTCAGGTAGCAGTTGAATTCAAATTTCAAAACTGCGTTTGCAGAGTGGACATCCAGGCAGGCCAAGATGTTGCGGCACAAAGCTGACGAGGAGAGCAGGATGTGGTGTGTCTCACAGCAGAATAGTTGTTATTTTTTTAATAGAGTATTTAGGCTAGACCAGTCTAGTCCAGTCTGGCTTTGAGGCATATTTCTCACTTGTCATTACATGAAAGAAATGACCAACCTTACTGAGATAATGACCTTGTTTGTGTTGAGGGTACCTTTCAGAATGCTTTTGATGGTAAAGCATCGATAATAGAGTTAGTTCCACATTGTTTCAATGGTGGAACTCCATCATGCTTTATTGCAGACTCTGTGAAAACACTGTTCAGAGATATTTCACTTGATCTGATTTTCATTTCCTGAAAGAGATTTGCGCTTTCATTGAAGATTCTATGTAAGAAAAGAGTGAAAGTATTTCAGCATGGTTAAGGAAATCTGTTTTATTAAGTTACATGTGTGTTTGTGTTGGCTTTGTTTTAACAGCTTTGCTGAGCTTTGACAAGATATTAGCCCTAATATGGGCCCTCGCAATCAGCTTAGCTGTAAGCAACATGATACTCCATCAAACCAGATGAAAAGGTGGAACAGTTAAGGCAACAGATGTTGGTGAGTATCTCCTAGTGTGTATGTGTGTGAATGTGTAGTAAATACCTTGCAGTGTGCAGTGTTTTTGTGTACAAGAACATCTCTGTTAATTATTTATTTGTGTGTGTGTGTGTTTTTTTTTTTATTAATGTGTAGGGAATTGACTGAGGAGGTGACAGCCCTGATATGGTCCCTTGCAGTCCTGTGTGTTGTTAAAGCACTATAGTGTAGCCAGTTCTTCACTTGACAGAAGTTGTGAATGACTTTGAAAATAATTGTGTGTGTTGATTATGTCATGAACGGTTTTTGTCATTCACTGCATTGAGTAATGTGATAGTCTTATGAATTGTTTCTGGCTGATGCATGTAAAAGTGTCGTTGATTCTGTTGCAGGTTGGCATGTGTTTTTATTGTTAGCTTTGACATAGAAGCTTTTAGCCTGCATGCATGTTTCCCCCCAAGTTCTTTTTTTGAAAGAAACTAATATTACTAACAGTATTGAAACATGGGGATGTACACAAAGATTTTCAGTTCATTCTGAGTTATACACTGTATATTTTTGTACGAATGAAACTGTGTATGTCGAAGCTTTGTGTTTAATGTGTATTGTATTTATCATTATCATATGATTATTCAGAGGATGGCATGTGAGACTTCTGACCTAAAAATACAGTCTGGATTTTCTTACTGTAGGTGTGGTCCTAATAGAATTATTTGAAGATAGTTCTGCTTGATGTTAGCTGTTTAAAAAAACAAAATGATAATGTTTCTCTCTTTTTTTTTTTCAGTGAAGCTGCTGATCTGCGTATGGATGATTTTTAACGCAAAAGCAAACCTTGTCAGGGCAGGAACTTCTGAAAGCTGTTTTCAGTTTTACAAGAAGGTGCGTATGTGCATGCGTGCGTGCATGCTTGTGTGCGTGCATGTGCGTGTGTGTGTGTGTGTGTGCAGAAAACTTTTAAACTTTGATAAAAGGTTTTGATGACATCATGTGTATTGATTGTGTCATGAATTGTTTACATTTATTGCAGGCATTCTGTTACAGGTTGGCATGCATGTTTGTAATGAGCACTGTCACCAACGCTGTTTCTTAATATATGCATGCCTTCACCCAACTTTATTGGTCACAAAATGTTCGTTGTACATACAGCAATATTGAAATTGTTTGGTGTAAAGATATTTCATTAACAAACACTGAACTGTACTTAAAGAATATAATGGACAATTTTTTTTGTGTATGCCCTAAGTTTTGTGTTTGATGTGCTCTGTTTATCATTTATTATATAATTGCTCAAGGGATGGGTTGTTAAGAGTTCTGACCTAAAGACACAGGTTGGACGAAGATACAAGTTGGAATTTCTCTACTTTTTTTCAAAAGAGCTGTGCTTGATTTTAGCTATTTTAAGTGAAAGGTTATTCTTTCTCTTCTTCTTGTTTTACAGTGATGATGGGAATCTGCCCACGATTGATTAATGCAGCACCAAACCTCATCCAAGCAACATTTTGTTAAAGCTGGATGCAATTTAACGAAGAATGGGCACCTCTTCTTTTTACTGCCTTGTGTTTAGGGGTAAGGAGTGTGTGTGTGTGTGTGTGTGTGAAAGAGCAGAAGATGTTTAAAGTTTTTCAGAAGATGACATGCAGATCATGTGTTTTGTCATAGTACTGTAGTGTGGAAAGTTCTTCATTTAGACAGGAGCTGTTAATGACTTGGGTAGCAGATATTTGCGTTGATTATCTCATGAATTGTTTTCATAATTCACTGCATTGTGTAAAGTGATAGTCACATGTATTGTTTTTAGTCACTGCATAAAGAAGTGTCATTCATTCTGTTTCAGAGTGGCATGCATTTTCACTGTAAGCTCTGAAAATGACACTTCTGCTCTGTATGCATAGGTTTTCACCCATTTTGTACTTCCGCTCTGTGTGTATGTGTTTTTCCGTTTTGTACTTCCACTGTGTGTGTATGTGTTTTTCCCGTTTTGTTCTTCCACTTTGTGTGTATGTGTTTTTCCCATTTTGTACTTCCACTCTGTGTGTATGTGTTTTTCCCGTTTTGCACTTCCACTCTGTGTGTTTGTGTTTTTCCACAGTTTTATTGTTCTGCTCTGTATGCATGTGTTCCCCCAGTTGTGTTATTTACAGCATGTTTGTTTCGCTGACAGGATCTAAACACTGCAATGTACATCATGATTTTGTGTTTGTTAGGAGTATATGGATTAGTTGTTCTGTATACATGAAACTGTGCCTGTCCTTGGTTTTGTGTTAATGCACTGTATTTATCATTTTTATAGGATTACTCAAGAGATGGGTTGTGAGACTTCTGATCTAAGGGCAGAGTGTGGATTTTCTTTAGATGGTCCCTTGCGGTCATGTATGTTGTTAAAGCAACATAGTGTAGCCAGTTCACTTGATAGAAGCTGTGAATGGTTTTGAAAATAATTGTGTGTGTTGATTATGTCATGAATTGTTTTTTGTCATTCACTGCATTCAGTAATGTGATAGTCTTATGAATTGTTTCTGGCTGATGCATGTAAAAGTGTCCTTGATTCTGTTGATAGTCTTTTGAATTGTTTCTGGCTGATGCATGTAAAAGTGTTTGATTCTGTTGATAGTCTTATGAATTGTTTCTGGCTGATGCATGTAAAAGTGTCGTTGATTCTGTTGATAGTCTTGTGAATTGTTTCTGGCTGATGCATGTAAAAGTGTTGTTGATTCTGTTGCAGGTTGGCATGTGTTTTTATTGTTAGCTTTGACATAGACGTTTTCAGCCTGCTTGCATGTTTTTCCCCCTAGTTCTTTTTTTGTTGTTCAAAGATACTAATATTACTAACAGTATTGAAACAGGGGTGTACACAGAGATTTTCTGTTCATTCTGAGTTATACACTGTATGTTTTTGTACGAATGAAACTGTGTATGTCGAAGCTTTGTGTTTAATGTGTATTGTATTTATTATCATATAATTATTCAGAGGATGGCATGTCGGACTTCTGACCTAAAAATACAGTCTGGATTTTCTTACTGTAGGTGTGGTCCTAATAGAATTATTTGAAGATAGCTCTGCTTGATGTTAGCTGTTTAAAACAAAATGATAATGTTTCTTTTTTTTCTTTTTTTTTCAGTGAAGCTGCTGATCCACGTGTGGATGATTTTTAACGCAGAAGTAGACCTTTTCTGGGCAGGAACTTCTGAAAGCTGTTTTCAGTTTTACAAGAAGGTAGGGGTGTGTGTGTGTGTGCGTGCGTTTGTGTGTGTGTGTGTGTGCGTGTGTGTGTGTATGTGTGTGTGTGTGTGTGTGTGTGTGTGTGTGCAGAAAACTTTCAAACTTTGATAAAAGCTTTGGATGACATCATATGTATTTTTTTATTTTTTTTATTTTTTATTGAACAATTTTTCGTTTTTTACAAGACACATACAAAGCACAAATATGCACATATGAATAGAAAGAATAACCATGAAAGTAAAGGTAATAGTTAGTAAAGGAATCTATTCCAGAAACAACATTGGACACATCACTTTGGTAATCAAGCATAGGTTCAACAATACTGTTAATAATAGTATTCAGCAACTAGTAGCGACTAAATCAGTAAATGTTATCATCATTCCTATGGGCAAAGTTGATTTATAACACTAGTTTACATAGGCATTATATTGATACAATGAGCAATGTATAGTAGTTCCAATATTTATGACTTCAAAAAGAAATATAGACATTGATACATCAGACATTCACCCTGTCATTCTTTCTAATAATGACACCAAGTGACCTTTATGATGAGTGCACACACACATACACACACACACATACATACATACAAATACAGACACACACACACACACACACACACACACACACACACACATACATTGTGTATATAACCACTACATAAACACCAGCAAGTGGTGTAAGGAAAGCAGTGTGAATCTAATGTGGCATGGGTCATTGGGGCAGGAGAAGGATAACATTCCACTGTAAAGCACTCAAATTCCTTTACCAAAGTATATAAAACAGCCCAGTCTCACAGTTGTAAACAACCTGAGAAAAGGTAAGTTATACACTTCCATACATATAGGTGCTCACACATCACAAAGGAAGTTAAGGTATAATAGGGTAATAGGGCAACCAATTTTCCTCAAATTGTCCTATACTATGATCAAGAAAAGCCAAATATTTTTCATGTTTGAATCTGTGTCCTAATACTGTGAGAAAGACATGTAGGTCAGGAGGGGAATTTTGTAATTTGCATTTGTAAATGTAAAACTTGGCAAAGAGCAGAACAAAATCAATGGCTTTATCCATTTTCACATGCTGTTTGGTATCAAACAAAACCAACTCTTTGTCAATAATGAAGTTGTCACAGTGCTGACATTTATTTTTTAATAGACTTTGCAGATTTCTCCAGAACCTCTGTACAATAATGCAGTCAAAAAGCATATGATCAATGGTCTGCTCATCCTCTTCACAGAAGTTACAGATAGGGGATTCAATAATTTTACACAGAAATAAATACCTCTGTGTTGGGAGCAATCTGTGCAAAAGTCTGCATTGAAACCATCTAAGCTGCATATCTGTAGAAGCCTTATAGCAATGAGAGAAGATGGTTTTCCAATTAAGGTTTTCAAAAAGATTATTCCATTTATGGATAGCTGTTGGGAGGGCATTATTTCCATTTAGAATGTTTTGAACAGATTTGTTACCTCTTTTAATATAAAACCAGGCTTTTGGGTCTCGGGGCTTGTATCTGGAAGTTAAAGATATCTGGAGTTTTTGAAAATAGGTACGAATTGCGTTTAAAATGCCTTCATATAAGAGAAAATTGGTGTTAATACCTTGATATTTTTGCAAGAATTCTTGGTATGTCATCCAGTTGCCATTTTCATTCAACAGTTGTTTCACAAAGAAAATACCATAATCACTCCATTCTTGTACAAAAATAACCCTTCTGTCCCTCAAAATATTGATATTGTAATGAATATATTCAACCATAAAATCATGCACAGAGATGGGACAGCATCTGGAACATAATTTCTTATAGTGCTTCATAACATCTTTCCAGAATGGGTTATTAATGACATTCATAACAACATTTGAAAATTCAGCTCCAAGATTACCTATAATGCCCAGGTCAGGGTACATATTAATAGTAAACTCCCTCCAATCAGACTCACACATTAGTCTTCTCAACCAACTTATTTTCATAGCAGAGATAAAATTTCTAACATTCAACATTCTGAGTCCCCCCTCGCAGTACTGTTTTTGAACAACAGATTTTGTTATTCTGCTTCTCTTACCATTCCATAAAAATGTGTAAAATTCCTTTTCTAATGCATCAATGAAATCCTCTGGAGGGTCTGGTAAATTAATTAATAGATGGACAATTTTACTAAATACCAAAGTTTTAATCACTATAATTTTACCAAAAGGGGTGATATTTCTTTTCCTCCAAAGAGCGAGAACCCTTCTTATCTCAAAAAGTTTTTCTTCATAATTAATTCGTACAATGGTATCAATGTTAGTGGAAAATTTAATGCCAAGAATTTTGAAAGTTCCAGGATCCCAGACAAAATTTTTATCCCTCATGTATCTAATTGGAGAGTTCTTTCTACTCCCCAACCACACAACTTGGGATTTGCCAAAATTAATTTTCAAACCAGAAATTCGTGCAAATTTAATGAGGATAGATACTGCCTCGTTAAATGATCTTTCTGAACCATCCAAACACAAGCTAGTGTCGTCGGCAAATTGCGATAAGAGAATATCTTTGTTATTAATTGTAATTCCTTTAATAAGTTCATTGGAGCGAATCATCAGTGATAAGATCTCTGCACAAATTAGATATAAATAAGGAGAGAGTGGATCTCCTTGTCTGACCCCTCTCTCTATTGAGAACCATGAGGAGTACTGACCATTTACAGAAATACAAGTAGAAGTCTGGGTGTAGAATGTTTTAATCCATTTAATGATGTCTGGTCCAAACTTAAAGAATTTCAAACATTTATGTAGGAATGACCAAGACACACTGTCAAACGCCTTCTCAAAGTCGATTAGAAGGAACATTCCTGGAATATTTTCTTTTTCAGTATACAAAAGCACATCATATATCAATCTAATATTCTCCCCTATATATCTTCCCTTTAGAAATCCTTTTTGACTTTCGTGTATGATGTATGGAAGCATAGTCTTAAGGCGATTAGCTATGCAGGCAGATGCAACTTTGTAAGTGGTGTTCAATAAGGAGATGGGTCGCCAGTTTTTAATGAATCTTTTTGGTTTAGCATCTTTGGGAATACATGTTATTATTCCTTGTCGCTGGGTAATAGATAGCTGACCTTTGGAGAATCCCTCGTTAACTGAGCGCACAAGGTAAACACCAATATCAACGAAGAAAAATTTTAGGAATTCTACGGTAAACCCATCAGGCCCAGGGCTTTTATAATTTTTCATGTTTTTTAAAGCAATGGCAGCCTCTTCAAGTGTAATTGAACCCTCTATTGATTCACTCTCTGTATCAGACAACACTGGTGCACCCGGAAATTCATCAGAGATGTTAATATCTGCCACATCTCTAAAGCTATATAGATTTTCGTAAAAATGTTTAGTTTCAGAAAGAATGCTATTTTGGTCTGAAATGACTGACCCGTCTTCTCTCTCTAAGAAAGGGATTGATTTATCAACAAAATTTCGATTTTCAAGATTACAGAAATACTTGTTAATCTTTTCGCCTTGGTTCAACCAGCGGACCCTTGAACGCACTGCCACACCTTGGATTCTATGATCCCTGATTTCTTGTAGTTCCGTTTTTAAATATTCTAGTTTAGGAATGTCTTGTTTGTATAGATTTCGTTCAATATTTTTAATGTTTGCTTCAAGCTCCTGTTCTTTCTTTAATTCCATATTTTTTTATGTGAACTGTATGAGATTGTTTTGCCCCTGATTTCAAGCAATAGAGTTTCATAAGAAAGTTGATCATCAATTTGGAATGACAAGTTCTCATTCTTTATATTGTCAATGTTATCCAAGTTGTAAACGGGTAATGCATATTGTTTTTTTACCTCGCTTATTACTTTTTTAATTTCAGAAATGTATTGTTTGTCTTTTAATAAACTGTTATTAAATTTCCAGAAAGGACGGTCCCGTTTGAACTGTTCTTTTTTTAAAATTAATGTAACAAGAGAATGATCAGACCTATAACCTGGATCTATGCGAACATCATTAACTTCTGACAATATTTCCTCGGTGATCATGAAATAATCAAGTCTTGCTTGTTTAAAAGAGTTGAATTTCCGCCATGTATATTCTCTTTTGTCTGGATACATATCTCTGTAAACATCAAATAGATTGTATTTTGTCATTATATCCTTTATTTTTTCACGAGTTCTTGGACGATTCCTGACACTGGTGTAATTTCGAGCATCTATATCCCTGTTCATTGCACAGTTCCAGTCTCCATTAATTATAACGTGTTGGTTGCCAATGCGTTCAATGTGTTCGCACACTCTATCAAAGAATTCAGGGTTATCACCACCACTGGGCCCATATAGGTTCACTAGAGTAAATATTTTTTTCAAAAACTCAATATTCATTATAATGTAACATCCATTCCTATCTCGAATAACATCAAGCAACTTGTACTCAAAATTGCTATTAAAGAGCACAGCTACTCCATTTTTGTTTGTTTCTGTGCCACACAACCATACATTATAACCCCAGCTGGCTCTTATAAAGCTCTCAGAATCTTCTTTTAGGTGAGTCTCCTGAAGACAATATATGTGGGACTCTTTTCTTCTAAGAAAATCAAAAACATCTCTTCGTTTTTTTGAGTTATTGAGCCCATTACAGTTTAATGAGCAAATTTTAAACGAATGATTCTGAGCCATCATGTTTTACAAGACAACAACAAAAAACTTGTTAACGGGATAAACAGATCAATTATCTTCCTAGAAATTTGGGAAAGAGAGTGTAAAAAACTAACCAGAGTCAGAACTACACACTGTAAAAAAAGTGCATTTTTCCATTTGCTTATATATGAGCTAACACTTGTGACAATTGTCCGGAATAACAAGCATCCCAGACCTGTCCCAGTTATCATTTTTTTGCAGATGCACAGTAAAAACAAATTTGACCCAGTTTCGGTCTCAATCACAAGCACACCACATATCACATACACGGCAAACATGAATGACAAATTACAAAACATTAACTTGAAAACAACAATATAAGCACAAACCTGTTATACAAAGGCCCACCGCCATTACTCCAACACGAATAAGTACAAGTGGGTATAATTAGAATGATCAGAAAACGTAAGTTTCTTCTCCAAAGCCTTAAAGTAAAACATCGGAATTGTCACGCTACGCTGGTGACTATTTTTGGTACACAAGTCACGTGATCAAAACACGAACTTGTTTTATCATAAACGCAAAGAGAAATAATGGGAACAAAACCGAGCAGAAAGGCACACAGGGCGACGCCTACCTGACGTCCATTTGTAGTTAATTTATTCGCTTAGGAAAATTTTTATAAACATGAGGTAATGAAAAGAATTCACACAACATACAAACCACAGGATTACTCCCTTGACCCTATCTGTCAAGTCTGGCCTTGACCCCTACTCTACACAATGTCGACCATAGACTTAGCCACAGAACAACACAAGATATTTTATGAACGGGCAAAAGACTCTACAAACTTAAAGACAACAACATGAAACCAGTTCCATTGTACTCAAATCAGTCAGTGAGATGCACTACAGAGGTCATCCATAATCATACTGATCTACTGGAATAACGGACGACATTGACATGTGCGTATCACTGAAAGCAGACGCACATGAAAACGGACGACATCCTGTGACATATCGGACACAGTCTTGGCCTAGGCCAAACGTAACTGTGTAACATCGGAGAGGGTTTTAACATTAATAATCCTACCGTTAACCGACTTCATTATCACCTTTCCGTTTTTTGTCCACGCCTGCTGACAAACCGACGTCTCATTTTTGACTGCACAAAGTAACTGGTAAGTTCGGGGAGTCAGATCCTCCACTATAGTTATCTTTGTGCCTTTCAAGTTCTTACGAGCGTATAGCACAGAGTCTCGAACACGACGCGAAATAAACCTGACAATAATTCCGCGACCCGAGGCTTTCGGAACACTGTTTTTTCCAGCTTTAAGCCTTTCCTGTTTCGGGCCCACCCGATGCACAGCTTCTATGTCCTCTCTCCTTACCTTGATTTTGAGTTTGTCACAGATGAGAGAGAGAACCTTCTCCTCGCACTGTAGGCCCGTTTCCTCAGCCCCGTTCTCGTCTTCCTTCACCCCAAAGATGCGGAGATTGTTCCTGCGGGAATAAGCAGAAAGATCCTCTGCACGGCGGTCTGCAAGTTCGGCAAGA
The DNA here is from genome assembly GCA_033310375.1 of Conus canariensis. Lineage (NCBI taxonomy): Eukaryota > Metazoa > Mollusca > Gastropoda > Neogastropoda > Conidae > Conus > Conus canariensis. The sequence continues at coordinate 5,289 of JAMYXO010004553.1, read as the reverse complement.
TGCCGCACTTCCGCCAGCTGGGTCGACATCTGCTGTTCCCTCTTCCTGCTGTCCTCGATCTCTTTTCTCAGTCGATCGTTCTCCGCCTGGACCGAGAAAAGTGCAGCTCTCAGCTCCTCCACAGTCTGTGTCAGCTTCGCAATGTCCGCCCCGTTGGCACATAGTTTCAGCATAAGATCCGCGTTTGAAATTTCTTGCTGGTGCGCAACCTCGTGTACAGGGGAGAAAACTGCATCGGGAGCTTCAGATGTCAACAGGGGCGAGTCGTTTCCCTGGTAATACTGTCGTCCATGTTTTCCTCCTGCGGTTTGTAAACAAACTTAGACAGAATCTCCTTAGTAGCTGATGGAGTGCTCATAGCCTTTGGTTTCTTGGGCGTAAAATTGGATTGTTCACCATCACCACTTTGCACACTAGAGTTAGTCGCTGAGCTGGATCCTGTCTCTACACCACCTCGTCCACGCTGTTTACGTTTTCGATACCGCTTGTGGCCGACCATTTCCAGTCCGATTTCTGCCATTCATTCTCACTCTGGTTTCACATAATCGGCGAAAGCAAGTATTCCAAACTTTCGTGTGGAGGTAGGCAGCGGTCGCACTGTTAATTCTGCTGCATTTTGGTCAGCTAGTCTCGCGATAATTAACTAAAACAGTTAATTATATACGCCGCTTTCAAAAAGACGTCTGCTCCGGACGGTTAACAGTGCTCACCACATCTCAAATATTGGAAGTCTCGACATCATATGTATTGATTGTGTCATGAATTGTTCACATTCACTGCAGGCATTCTGTTTCAGGGTGGCATGCGTGTTTGTAATGAGCACTGACACCAACACTATTTCTTAATATATGCATGCCTTTCCCCAACTTTATTATTCACAAAATGTTCGTTTTACATACTGCAATATTGAAATTGTTTGGTGTAAAGATATTTCATGAATAAACACTGAGCTGTACTCAAAGAATACTATGTACACTTTTTTGTGCATGCCCTAAGTGTTGTGTTTGAAGTGCTCTGTATTATCATTTATTATACAATTGGTCAAGGAATGGTTTGTTAGAGTTCTGACCCAAAGATACAGGTTAGACAAAAATACAGGTTGGAATTTTCTTACTTTTTTTTTTTTTAAGAACTCGGCTTGATGTTAGCTGTGTTAAGTGAAAGGTAATTTTTTTTTCTTTTTTTTGTTTGTTTTACAGTGATGATGAGAATCTGCCTACAACTGATAATGCAGCACCAAACCTCATCCAAGCGACATTTTGTGAAAGCTGGATCCAGTTTAACGAAGAATGGGCATCTCTTCTTTTTACTGTCTTGTGTTTAGGGGTAAGGAGTGTGTGTGTGTGTGTGTGTGTGTGTGTGTGTGTGTGTGTGAAAGAGCAGAAGATGTTTAAAGTTTTTCAGAAGATGACATGCGGATCATGTGTTTTGTCATAGTACTGTAGTGTAGAAAGTTCTTCATTTAGACAGAAGCTGTTAATGACTTTGGTAGCAGTTATTTGTGTTTATCTCATGAATTGTTTTCATAATTCGCTGCATTGTGTAAAGTGAAAGTCACATGAATTGTTTTTAGTCACTGCACAAAGAAGTGTCATTCATTCTGTTTCAGAGTGGCATGCATTTTCACTGTAAGCTCTGAAAATGACACTTCTGCTCTGTATGGATGGGTTTTCACCCATTTTGTACTTCCACTCTCTGTGTATGTGTTTTTCCTGTTATTTGTACTTCAACTCTGTGTGTGTATGTGTTTTTCCTGTTATTTGTACTTCAGCTCTGTGTGTGTATGTGTTTTTCCCATTTTGTACTTCCGCTCTGTATGCATGTGTTTCTCTACCGTTTTGTTCATCTGCTCTGTATGCATGTGTTTTTCCACAGTTTTGTTCATCTGCTCTGTATGCATGTGTTTTTCCACAGTTTTGTTCATCTGCTCTGTATGCATGTGTTTTTTCAGTTTTTTCTTCTGCTCTGTATGCATGTGTTCCCCCAGTTGTGTTGTTTACAGCATGTTTGTTTCACTGACAGGATCGAAACACTGGGATGTACATCATGATTTTGTGTTTGTTAGGAGTATATGGAGTACTTGTTCTATATACATGAAACTGTGCCTGTCCTTGGTTTTGTGTTAATGCATTGCATTCATCATTTTTATAGGATTACTCAAGAGATGGGTTGTGAGACTTCTGATCTAAGTGTAGAGTGTGGATTTTCTGTAGATGTGGTCCAGATGTATTTATTTTGAAAAGAACTCTGGTGTTAGCCATTCAAAACAACAGGGTAATCTTTTTGTTCTTCTACAGTGAAACTGCTGATCTGCCTGAGAAGGATGTTTAATGCAGCAGCAGACCTTGTCTGGGCAGCACCACCTGGAAAGCTGTATTTTACATCAGAGCATTTCTTCCTCCTACTATTTTGTGAGTAGGTGTGTCTGTCTCTGTGTTTGCATGAGAGAGCAGAAAATGTTTAAAGCATGATGGAAGCGTTGGATGATGCTAAGATCATGGGTGTTGTCATAGCACTGTAGTGTAGTCAGTTCTTCCTTTTAACAGCAGCTGTCGATGACATTCTGGACTCTATCTATAGATTCACATTTTAGGTGGAACTAGTCTTCCCCTGTGTATGTGCAATGTTTGTGGTTGCACAACAATTGCTTATGTTTATCAACTTGCTTTTGTAGCATGTTTATCCTTTCCTTTTTTGTTTTTAAGAATTTATGTCGTAGATCTTTGAGCTAGTCTCATAATCAGCATTTTTAATAGATGAATTCAATTTGAACATCTGAAGCTAGTTTTAGAAAGCAAAAACAGGTGAGGCAGCACATTGTGATCAGTGTATAATGCTGCCGCCCATCAGGGAGCTGTAGGTCAATGAAAGGTTAATCATTGTGTGTTGAGTATGTCATTGTCTTTCAGTTGCATCCAGTTGTATGATAGTTTTGTTTCTTTTTCCCGCATACCCAGACTGATACTCCTGCGGACACTCCCTATACAGGCAGGCAAGGATAAATCCCATCTACCCAACAAAGGGAGTGGAGTTTTGTGTGTATGACCGTTTTTTATCCCGCCATTAAGGCAGCCATACTCCAGCTTCAGGGAAGGTGCATGCTATGTGTAATGTGTCGTCTATACCAACGGCCAAACTAGCTTTCTCTTCTGAAAGTTGGTGATGTGATTTTACGTGTGTGCAAGATGTTATGTGTGCATTCACACATGGAACCTTGGTTTATTGTCTCATTTGAGGGACTGTATGGGAAATGGAGTCATAAATAATGTTAACTCCGAGGGAAAAAATCCCCCTGTACTGAAACGGTCCGGCGGATATTCAAACCCGCAATACCAAGATTATTAGTCCAGCGCTCTACATCCGCAATACCGAGATTATTAGTCCAGCGCTCTACCATTCCGGCCACCGTTTGATAGTTAAATGAATTGTTTTCAGTCATGGCATAGAGGAGTGCCATTCATTCTCTAACAGGCTGGCATGGAAATTTATAGTAAACACACCGACAGTTTCACTTTTTGTTTCCTCCAATTTTTCTTATTTACAAAATTTTACTAACAACAGTATTGAAATTATTTAGATTTTGAAGTATTTCAGGAACAGACAGTGGTATGCACATTACCATTTTATGTTTTAACGGAATGTATGTGATATATTCATCTGAAATTGTGCTTTGTCCTAGGTCTAATTGATGCACTCTGTACTCTGTGTATGTGATAGATCAAGGTATGGCTTTGACACTTTTGACCTGAAGATGCAGTGTGGATTTTCTTACTCTAAATGAGGCCCAAATGTAATAATTTGCAAAGAGCTGTCAACTATTTCAGACACTAGGGTAACCTTTTTCTTGTTCTTCGTGTGCAGTGATACTGCTGATGTGGATGCTGCAGCTGACCTCATCTGGGCAGTGTCCTGAAAGCTGGATCCAGTCTTACACACACATTCTGATTATGGAAATTCGTACAGTGTACTTGTCATTATCATTCTGTGGCTGATGGAAACTGAAACTCCTGTTTATTGTTGGCTGCATACATGACAGAAAGCAACTGATGTGTGTAGGCAATTGTAGTGAGAAAACATTCTTTGTTGAGTGATTGATCCAAAGACTCATTTGCTGATTTTATTGTCAAATTTTGTGATATTCTGTTCAAAATGGACAAAAGCTCACAGCAGATGCACCATGAATGGAAAGTAAAAGATGAGCGCTCTTTTTGAGTCCATTTGTCCGCATGCTATGAAGTCATAATGATCATCACACTCAGATTTTTTTTTAATTTTGTTTTTGCTTGCATGATTTATACATGCATCATCCTGATACAGAACCTCAGTACATGTTCAAAATATGTTCTTCTGAAAGTGATTGATTTCTTCTTTCCAAACATTATAAAAAATCACGTCGACAGTGATCACAAATGTAGGTTGTAAAGTAAATTAGAAAAAAAAAGGTCAAACCCATATGCTGGCAGGGATTCTGGTGCTACCAATGACAAGCGGAAGAAAGGAAAAGAGCGGTAGCTGCCATATGTAGGCATTATGCTGATGTATATATATCTATAGAGGTTTTTCATTCTGTAAGATTTCAAGCAAACTTCATGTAACTGGAGAACATCAGGTGGGGTTTGCATTGTGCTAATGTAAATACCTATAGAGGTTTTTTATTCTGTAAGATTTGACTCAAAATTCATATAACAAGAACATCAGGCGGGGTTTACATTGTGCTAATGTAAAAATCTATAGAGGTTTTTCATTCTGTAAGATTTCAAGCAAACTTCATATAACTGGAAAACATCAGGCGGGATTTGCATTGTGCTAATGTACATATCTATAGAGGTTTTTTTATTCTGCAAGATTTGACGCAAACTTCATATAACTGGAGAACATCAGGCAGGGTTTACATTGTGCTAATGTACATATCTATAGAGGTTTTTTATTCTGCAAGATTTGACGCAAACTTCATATAACTGGAGAACATCAGGCGGGATTTGCATTGTGCTAATGTACATATCTATAGAGGTTTTTCATTCTGTAAGATTTCAAGCAAACTTCATATAACTGGAAAACATCAGGCGGGATTTGCAGGCGGGATTTGCATTGTGCTAATGTACATATCTATAGAGGTTTTTCATTCTGTAAGATTTGACGCAAACTTCATATAACTGGAGAACATCAGGCAGGATTAAAAAAAAGGTGATTCCACAGTCATCATATATTTACTCTGCTTGCTGAAGCTCAGAAACAAATTTGCAAATAATTACAGAAACAGTTGTATCGCCGCATAAACAGTTTGTGTTG
>JAMYXO010004552.1:0-5000 GCA_033310375.1 Conus canariensis | reverse complement strand
ACTCATTCCAGTCTGAAAAATACACCAGGGCCCCCCTCAAAACATTTTCCCGTCTTTTACAGTTCGTTTTTTTCCCCGGGGGGTTTTTAAGCTGTGGGGGAGTTGTCTTGTCCCCCAAAGAGGGGGGTTTTTGCAATAACAGGGCCATCAATCAGTTAAAGCCCTTTTGTCTTTAAGTTTTATTTTTTTTATGTTTTTTGGAAAGGGGGGTTTTTTAGAGAGAAAAAAGAGAAAAGGAGGGGAGAAAAGAGAAAAGGTAATGAATAAAGCCCAGGGCAGGAAAATTTTTTTTGGGAGCTGTAACTTCGCTAAAGACGATTTTTTAAAAAACCCCTTCCCCCGGGTTTAGTTCAAAATTTTGGTCTTTTTAGAGAGAAGGAGGGGGAAAAGAGAGAGGGGGAGAGAGAGGAGAGAGGAGAGAGAGAAAAGGAGAGAGGAAGAAGGAGGGAGGAGAGAGAGAAAAAAGCCCGGGCCCGAGCGCTGGGGAACCTTTTAAATTCTTTATAAACTCTTAATTTCGCCACAGCACTTAACTCCCTGAAAAAACCCGGGGGCTGATCAATTTTTTACCCTTTTTTCTATCCAGATTTTAATGACAATGGTTTGGGCTTGGCTCGAAGGGGAACAATCGTTTCACCAACACCACCCCATATTTCCCCGCTTTATTTTTTATTCTTTTATTCATTAAATTTTCCATTTAAATCAGCCTTGGGGAAACAGTTCGTTTTTTGGTTTTTTCTTTCGTATAAACCGGGGCTTATCATATTGCAACTTTCTCCCCCTTTTTTTTTTTTTAATCGATGAACCGCCCCCAAAACTTTTGGGAAAAAGACAGGGGGTAAAAGTTAAAAGCAACAGCTCTAGGTTTGAAAAGCATCCATCCATCAATTTGCCGCGAGTCCCCCCATCCCCCAACAGAAACAGAAATAAAATTTAAAAACAACACCGAAGCAACCAAGTGGGAAACCCGGGGTGAGGAGACCCCCCGTAAAAGCATTATTATTTTTTTTTTTTTTTTTGCTGATCCTTCTTTTTAAAAAAGAGTTTTTTTTTTTCAATAACCTGGCTTTTGTTTATGAGTGGTGAGAAAAAAAGGTGTGTGTGTGTGGGGGTGGGTGTGGGGTGTGTGTGTGTGTGTGTGTGGTGGGGGAGGGGGGGGGGGGGTTGGAAAGGTGGGTAAAAACACAGGCGGGAAAGGGGGGAAAACGTGGAAGGTCTAGAAAGGGCAGAAGGGGGGGGGAATAAAAAAAAAGAAAAAATTTTTCCCCAAGTTACAGCTCCCCAAAAAAAAGTTTGGGGCCTGGCCTTTATTTTTTACCTTCTTCTTCCCTCTCTCTCTCTCCCCTTTTCTCTCTCTAAAACCCCCCGGGTCCCCACTAAAACACATAATAAAAAAAAAGATTTAAAAGACTAAGGTTATAAGTGATTGATGGCCATGCATTATTAAAAACCCCGTTTTTTTTTGGGGCCGGGACAGAAGACAACTCCGCACAGCGCTTAATCCATTGGGAAAACATCGAACGTTCCAAAAAAAAACTAAAATGTTTTGAGGATCCCTTTGGGGTAATTTATCAGACCTGGAAATGAGTTTAAAATTTCCCCCGAGAATGTGCGTTTTTCAAAATCTATATCGTTTTGAGCGCGGGAGCACACCCACACGCGCGCGCGCGCACACACACACACACACACAACACCAAAAACACACACCACAAAACACAAACACGGGCGAAAACAAGCAAATTTCAAGCGCGCGCGCGGCACACACCACACCCCACACACCCAAACCCTTTCTACATACCAAAAACGGGGCGCCCCGGGGGCACCCACACCAAAACACACAACCCCACCACACACACCACACACACACACATGACAAAACTTCCCCCCAAAACGACAAAACTTAAACTTGTCCTTCTCCCCTCTTCTTCTCCCTCTCCTCCCCCCTCTTTCCCCCCTCTCCCCTTTCTCTCTCTCTCTTCCCCCCTCTCTCTCTCTTCTCTCATCTCTCTTTCAGCCAAAAAAAACACACCATGTTTTTTTTTTTCCCTTTTGGGGACCATGGCATTATCGATGACCCCAAAAGAGCAAGAACCCGGGACAAGGGAAAAAGCCCCCTTTTCATTTGGGGAGCGGAAACCGTGCCCGGCACAAAGCACGGCGTGTTTGGAGGATTGATTTGCTGCTGACGCATTTCAACCCGGTCCCATTTCAGGTATGGGTTGAATTTCGGGGGCGCCAAAACATGGTACAAAACATATACACCCCCAGGGGCGCCCCGCCCCACACAACACACAACACACACACCACACTCACACCACACTGCGTGCGCCCCGCACGGGACCCAGGGCCACAACACCCCAATTTTATATAATACACAAACACAACACACACACACAACACACACCACACACACCAAAAAGGGAAAAAAGGGGGGAGAGGACTAAGCAGAACGAGGGAAGAGGGGGACCGATAGACAAAAACACAGTGGGCCCGGGCGTGTACGCGGTTGTGCTTTTGGGGGTGTTTGTGTCCCCGTGCGTTTTGTGTGTGGGGGTTTTTTTGTGTAAGGGAAATATATTTAAATATATATTTTGTGTGTGTGTGTGTGTGTGTTGTATGTATATATATAAGTGTGGTGTGTGTGTTGGTGTGTGTGGTTTTGTGTGTTTTGGGTGTGTGGAATGAAGAACCAAGAAGGGGAGGAAATAAGGGAAAGAGACAGGGCAGACAGACAACGGCGACGACAGACAACAGACACAACAAGAGACAGACACGACAAGAGAGCCCAAAATGTTTGGACGGAGAACAGAATGTTCAGAACCCCCTCTCCTTTTACAACACCCCCACCCCCATCACCCCCACCCTGTCCCCGTCCCCCCCCGGCCCCTCCCTGCCCACGTGTTTAAAAAAAAAAAAAGAAAAAGGAGGAAGGAGGGGGAAAGGGGAAGAGAAGGGGAGGAAGGTGACCAAAAAAGAAAAAAAAGGAAACAAAAAAATCAAACCGCCATTCCAAGGTTTATTCCCTAAACGTTCATTATTTTGGCTTTGTTTACCCCACAATCCCTACCGGGAGTTAGTCCTTTTTAACCGAACAAAAAACCCGTCCCTCGTCCATTCCCCCACCTTAACCCTATCCCACCCCCCACCCCCCCCCCCCCCAGCCTGTCCCCCACCACCATTTTCTCCCAAATTTTAAATTTTTTCTATCACCCACAACCATTTTTTTCCCCCCCCCTTTTGAGTCCCGTATAAATTAAAAGTGACAGTAATGTTCCAATTCAATGTGGATATCATGACATATCTGTTTGTGCTGTGTATCAGGTCTTTTTGGGGTTTGGGGAGAATTGGTAAACGGCTTTGGAAACCACACACAGCGCACACACCCCGCGACACTTTGCCAACATCGCACCACGCCGCGCCACACACCACAACCCCCAAAACACACACACCACCACACACACACACACACAAACACACAACAAACAGAGACAAAAACATTTGATTTTCGTGTTGGTTGACCCCCGGATAAAGAATGAAAAAAACAGAATGACATGGAGTGCATCCGATTGCGTCAAACTCAGTCAAAATGGGGAAACGAAAAATCTTTTTTTTTAAGGGTTTTTTTTGATTTTTTAAAAAAACAAGGAGAGCAGGGCAGACAGGGGAAAACAGAGGCGACAGACAGACGTTTCTTTCCAGCGGAAAACTCTATATTGTTTTGATGGGAAAAAAAACAGTTTAATTGTGTGACAAGATAAAGTCACATTAAGATAACCCCCAGTAATGTTTGTCATTGTAATTTGATTTTTTTTTTATATTAAAGGGTTGGGGGCAGTTTACTTTTTAAACCATACACGTTATTCGTGAACAGCATTGAAGGAGAGAGGATGAAAAAAAAGAGAGAAAGAAAAGAAAGGGGGAAAACGGGACGTACTTTTGCCCCAGCCCACGTCTTTGAAGATTCAATGGCGCAAAAATTTCCTTCCCCCGATGGGTTGCCCTTTTACAAGTGTTGTTTAAGGTTTTTAAAATTAAAGATTCCATTTAATGTCCCTTTGGGGAAGAAAAAACCAAAAGAGGTCCTTGTCATAAGGGATGGCATGTGAATTTTGGGATGGGGTGTCGTTTTTTTTCTACCACAAATGTGCCCCTGGAACCCGGTACCCAGAGAATGCTGGAAAAGGACAGAGACTGGGCCTGTCAGATTTAAAGGTCACACCCTTACGGGGGGAATGACACAGAGAGGTTAATATCCCGAAGGTGGCGGTGTGGGGGGGGGGGGGGGAGCGGGGGCTCCTTTTAAAAAACACTCACCCAGAACGGCAAACGCAGATGGGTTGCGAAATAGCGCTTCCTTCTCTTCCTCCTCTCTCTCTCTCTCTCTTCTCTCTTCTTCTCTTTAATATTGAAAGTCAGCTGATTTTAAACTCATAACATTGACTACGTTCTCAGTGCTTAAACTCATGAGTAGCAGGATACGACGTGAAAGCCCTCAAATCCGGACCTCCGATGATTCGAACTCACGACCCCAGCAAAAACATTTTAACCGTTTGACCCAGAGTATGTATTTAAAATATAGTATATAGGCTAAACACCTAAATATTGGCATTACAAAAATTCATCTATTGGTAATGTTCGTGATTAGAAAAATGGTTTATCGCAGAGAAGGAATTTCAGACTTTTCGGGTTGTAATGCACGGGACCCTGACCCCGGGTTTCACACAGATTACGATTCCCCCTCACTGTCGATCGGATGAAAGAAAAGGCGCCCCCGGGCGTTTTGGGGCGTAGAGCCCGTGGGTAAACCCCAACAATTTTTTAAAGGATCAAATAAACAATTCTTCATTAGAGACCAGTCAACTTCCCAAAACCGCAGGCAGATAAAGAGTCTTGGTTTTGACCCTTCCCCCCCCCCCCCCCCCCCCCTTGTCCCCCCCCCTCCCTTCCCCCCCTCCTCCTCCTGCCCCCCCCCCCCCCCGTCCCCCCAAGTGTATCTTTGT
>JAMYXO010004551.1:0-17242 GCA_033310375.1 Conus canariensis | reverse complement strand
TTTTTTTTTTGTCACCGTCCCCTATTTTTTTTGTATCTGTTTGTTTCTTTAAAAGCAGTTTTTTTTTAATTTGCTTTTGTTTTACCCCAAAATCCTCTCTGTCTTCTCTCTCTATCTTTCTTTCTGTCTCTCTCTCTCCTCTTTCACTTTTTGTTGTCTTTTCTGTCCTCCCTGTTTTTCTGTCTTTCTCTTTTTGTCGTTTTTGCGCTCTTTCCTCTTTCTCTTTTCCATTCTCTTTTCTCCTCTCCCCCTCACAACCAACACACACCCACACACCCACCCCCCACACCCCCAAAACCCACACACCACACACCCCCCCCCAACTAAAGAAAACTAAAACCCCACAGACGTGTTGTCTGACTCTTTAAAAAACCCCAAAGGGGCAGTGCAATTCCGAAACCCCCCTTCGGCCCTGTGAATTACCGTGGTTTAAATTAAGGGTTTAAAAATTGACTCCGTTCCGCCCTGCCAAAAACCAGTTTGCCCATTTTTCCTGAAAATTAACTGAGCTAACACGTTTGCTTGTTTCTCTCTCTCTCTCTTCTTTTTCTCTCTCTCTTCTTTTTTCTTTTCTCTCTCTTTTTGGCCTGTCTCTTCTTTTCTTCTTTCTCTTGTCTTGTCTTGTTTTTTTGTCTTCTCTTTCTCCTCTCTCTCTCCCCTCTTCTCTCTCTTTTCTCTCTCTCTCGGTCGGGTCGATCGGGGGTTTGGGTTTTTTTCTCTCCCTTGTCTCTCTCCTCTCCTTCTCTCTCTTTTCTCCTCTCTTTTCCCCTCTTCTCGTTCACGGGGAAAGGGGGTGGGGGGTTTGAATTCCCGGGTTTGGAAACCCTTTAAACAGGTGTGAAAAACCCCAAAATTAACCCTAAAATGGGAACCCTGTGGTCTGGTGGATTATTGGGGATTTTTATTGTGTGAAATTTAATTTTTATGAAAACCCACCCCTTTCCATTCTCTCTTCTCTTTTCTCTCTTTTTCCTCTCTTCTCTCTCTCTCTCTCTCTCTCTCTCTTCTTGGCGGGGGGTAAATTCCGTTTGGAAAACGTAAACAATGGGGACAGGGGCCCCAAATTAATTTTATATGGGGGAATTTCCTGTGGTCGGGTGTGGATTATTGGTTTATTATTGTGTGTTTTTCATTATAAAGGACAGAAAAAATTTCCATTTCTCCTCTCTTTTCTCTCTCTTTTCTCTCTTTTCCCCTCTTCTCCTCTTCTCTCTCTCTCTCTCTTTTTAAACTGTCGTCTGCCCTCGGTTTTTTCCTTTTTTTTGATCTCTCCTTTTTTTCTTTCTCTCTCTTCTTTCTTCTTTCCTTTTCTCTCGTCTCTCTCTCCTCTCCCCTCTCTTTTTCTTTTCTTCTTTTCTTCCCTTTTTATTTTGTCTGCCTGCCTCCCTGTCTGTTTGAAAAGTTTTTCTGCCCCTTCTTTCTTTTGGGGCTCTCTTTCTCTCTTTGTCCCCTTCTTTTCCTCCCCCTTCTTTTCCTCTCTCTCCCCCTTTTCTCCTCTTCTCTCTTTTCTCTCTTCTCTTACCCTACTGAAAAAAACTGAACCCCGACGTTTTGTCGGGCCCTTTTTTCAAACCAAAAAACGGGAAAATCCCTATTCCTTTAACCCCCCCTTCAGAGCCAGTAAATTCCCGTAAAATTAGAAAGGGTTTAAAAATTTGGGCACCCCCAAACCCAAAAACCACCCGCGGCCTTCTTTTAAAAACCCCCCCCAAAGAGCTAATATATTATTTTAAATATATTATTATCTGTTCTTCTTCTCCCCCTCTCTCTCTCCCTTTTCCTCTCTCCCCTCCCCTTCCTCTCTCCCCTCCTACAGCCCCCCCATCCCACACCCCCATCCCTTCAACCCCCCTCCCCTTTTTTGGTGTGGGTTTGTGTGGTGTGGTGTGTTGTGTGTGTGTGTGTGTGGTGTGTGTGGTGTGGGTTTTCTAAGTGTTTTATGTTTAGGTGAAAAGGGGGTGTGGTTGGGAAAGTGAATGCAAAAACGGAAAGGGACGGTTGGTCGAATGTTTAAAAAGGATGAACTAAAAACAGAAAAGAAACTTCTCTTAAATTTTTAAAGGGGCCCAGTTTGAGAATTTTTTTTGTTTAACCAGGTTTTTGTTTTTTTTTATTGCGTGAAGACAGGGAACTACCCTCCCCTTAAATGTAAATTTTTTTCCACGGTTTGTCTTTTAGTTTTGTTAATTTTTTTTACCTTTGTGCCCAAGAAAACAACTTGTCTAAAAGATTTTTTTTTTGTTTTTCTTTCTTTTTGACGTCCTGTTTGTTTGATTGAATTAAAATTGTTTGATTGATGTTTTTGATTGTTAAATTGATGTTGTTTTTAAAAAACCCCAAGGATGAAGTTTTTTGGGCCCAAAAAGCCTAGTTTTTCAATCTTTTCCTTGCATCCCTACTTTTATTTCAAAACAAAACATTATATGAAAATTAAATAGAACTGTAATCAAATTTTTTACAATGAATAAAAAAAGGCAAATTAAAAAAGTAAAAAGGAGGGGGGATGGTTAAAGCAGGGAAAACCTTAAAACAAACAAACAACGCTCCAAAAGGAGAGGAAGAGGAGGGGGGGAAAGAGAGAATGGTAGGTAGGGGGGGGAAAAAAGGGAGGGTGGGCCCGGGGTGGGAGTGGGGATGAGGATTTTAACGGAGAAGGTTTTATTTTTTAGGCGATTTTTTAAAAAAGGCCAAAAAGGGATTTTGCGAAGGGGCGTAAAAATTGAAATCGTTTTAATTTAAAAATTTCCTGAGGACAAAAAATGTTTATGCAAAGTTCCTTGAAAGTTTTTTTTAAAAAAGAAATTTTGTTTGTAGTTTCGGGGAAGTGATTCCGGGACTTTGGCCCAAGGGAAAACTAGGTTGTTTTGTATAGTCAATGGGGTGGGTAGGGAGAAGGAAATTCGTCAAACCAAAAACGTTGTTCTTGAAAAAAGGGGCCCTTGATATAACATGGCATAGTATTGCAAAAATTGTAAACAAAAATGATGCCTTTTTTAAATTTCCCAAACTTCCCTATTCAGAGGAAGAAAGTCAGCCTTTTAGATTTGTCTTTTTTTGAAAAACAGCTGGTTTGGAGTGCTTTGCTGACGTCTATGGAGAAAATTCAGCCGGTTTTTTTTTTTTTATATTTTTTTTTTTTGTTTTTTTTTTTGGGAAAAGAACTCTTCCGCCCCCCTTTTAAAAGCGTAATTGTTTCGGGGCCCATTATGTGTGCTTTTTTTGAAAAAAAAAAAAAAAATTTTAAAAAAAAAACCAAATTATTTTGGGACGGGGATTTTAAAATGAGTCACAGGAAAAAGGTGTTTTGGGGACTCCTTGCTTTACTTTAATTGAGATGAGATTCCCTTTCAATTTTTTTATCTATATTTTAACCCTAAAACACGTTGCCCCAACTCCCCTGCTCGACAGAAGTGCCTTTTTTGAACTTTTAGGAAAAAGGGAGTAAACCTGGGGTTTTTGGGGGGTGAAAACTATTTTTTGGTTTTGGCTGGGGGAAAGCCCATTGAGTTTGAATGCCCCCCGTTGGACCCGTTAATTTAGTTTTCCGGGAAGAGAATTTTTAATTTTCTGTGATAAATACCATTTTTTGGAAAGGAGGGGACGAGTCAGCAGCAAAAAATTTTTCGTGATTTTTTCCCATCGGAAAAGGGGCCTGGTAATCATTTTAAAGATGCAAAAATCGTGGGGGCTAGTACGGGCCTGTGGGGACCCCAATGTCTGCCCCCGTCTGAAGCGGAGGTTTTGCCTTTAAGCACCACAAAAGAGTTATCTTTCAAGAAAGTTTGGAATAATAAATTTTGGGGGGGGTTTGGGTTTTCAAGTAGCCCGATGGGTTCTTTAGAAAAAGGGAAAATGATAACAAGATCAAACCCTTTTTGAAGTAAAGAAAGAAACCCCTTTCTTTTGTAAATTGGTTCTTTTTGGGAAAAGTGAGAAAATTGTGAAATGCTGTTTTGGCAGGAATGTTTTAATCGGAATCCAGATTGGAGTGGGGGAAAAAGTTTATTTTTTTTCCAATAAAAAAAATGAGATACGGTGTTTTGTGTGGTTTTGTGTGTGTGTGTGTGGTTTGTGTGTGTGTGTGTGTGTGTGTGGGGTGTTGTCTTTCAAGAGGTTTGGATGAATAGTAGTAAGGATATAGGCCTAAAAATTATTTGGATCCGAAAAAACCATTTGATTTGGAAGGGGGAAAACCTTTGGGATTTTAAACCGCCGGGGGAAAAAAATTGTTTAAAATGGAAAAAATTATTTTATGTATGAAAGAGACTAAAACAATGAAAGGGTTTAAGAGCGATTTTGGGAAAAGGGAAATTGCGGGAAAGTTTTGGGGCCCCAAAGGTTTTTTTCATTCTTTTTTGCCTATGTGAGAGGGGGGAGGGGAGAGAGAGGGCGAGGGGGAAGAGAGAGAGAAGAAGAGAGGGAGGCGAGCGAGAGGAAGAAGAAGGGGACAGAGACAGGAGAGAGAGAGAGAGGAGAGGGGAGATCCCTTTATGAATTGTTTTGATTTTTTTTTTAATATTTTTATACCCCCGGCGCCTAGGGGTTTTTGAGGGAATAGAACAACAATCGGGAAAAACCCAGCCCGCAGAGCCAGAGCCCCGGGGCCGGGACAGAGAGGCGGAGAGAGAGGGGAGAGAGAGAGAGCGAGGAGGGGGGAGGGGAGAGAGAGAGGAGAGAGAGAGGGGGGGGGAGACCCGCGAGGGGGGGAAAATTGGGGGGGGGGGAAGTAAAGGGCAAAAACGGAGAGGCGGAAAAGGGGGAATGGGGGGGGGAAAGGAGGGGGGGGGGGGAAAAGGCCCAAAAAAGTTCTTTATTTATTTTTTAAGGGGGGCTAGTTTTAAAAAGAAGAGAAATGAGGGGGGAAAAGGAGCAGGAGGGGGAAAGAAAATTGGGGAAGACAGGACAGAACAGACAGACCAAAAGGGGCCAAAAGCTAAAGGAAACCCCGTTTATTAGCCCCCCCTTTCGTGGGGGGTATATGAATTTATATAAAATTTGTTTTTTAACGGGGAAAAAAAAAACCCCCCGAACCCTGCAGCAAAATTTTTTTTTAAACCCATTAGGGAAATAGGTTTTTCTCAGAGGCAACAATTTTAAAGCGTTTAAGTCCCATGTCAAAATTAAGAAATTTTAAAATTAAAAAGGGCCCAAAGTTATTTTTCCGGGGACATTGAAAACGAAAAACCCCCTTTCTTTTGGGTCAAAAGACAACTTTGGGAGATAGGGGTGGGAAAGGGGGGTAGGAGAAGGGTGAAAGGGAGTGCAAAAGGAGGAGAGAGAGAGAGAGGAGAGGGGGGAGACAGCAGACGCGACAGCCGGGACGGGAAGAACCACAAAAACGGAACCACCCAAACCCCAAAGGAAAACCAAGGGGCCCAGGGGGCCCAAAAAACACCCCGCGCCCCGGGGACGGGGCGTGTGTGTGTGCTGTCTGTCTGTGTTGGCCCTGTCTGCTGTGTCCCCAAGAGTGTTGTGGTGGGTGTAGGGGGAAAGGGGGAAAGGTGCAGGTAGCTGGCTGGGCTGGGGGGCCCGATTTGGGGGTATGTGTCGGCCCCGGGGTATGTGCGCGCCGCTATTTGTTGTGAGTGGTGTGGGGTTGAGGTGAGGGTTGGTGAGGGTGTGTGTGTTTTTGTGTGTTGGGGTTTTGGGGAAAAGGACGGATCACAGAGGGGGGAAAAAATGAGGATAGCATCAAAAAGAGGCGGGAGAAAAACGGGGAGGAGAGAGAGAGATGGGAGGGGAAGAGAGAGGAAAAGGGAGGGGAAAAGAGGAAGAGAGAGGAAAAGAGGGAAGAAAAAAGGGGGCCCCCGTGAGACAGACAGACAGGAGGGGCAGGCAGGAGGTAGGAAAAGACGGACAGACTGATAAAAGCTCGAGCGGGCCCCAAAAAGGGTCCCGAAAAATTTGAAGGGGATTTTTGACCACCCAATGGGGGACCTGTGCAGAAGGTGTTTTTGGGCCCGGGTTTAAACGCTTTTAAACCCCCCCCAAATTACCCGCACCGTCCATTTTTCTGTTTCTTTCCTTCAAAAATCTTTTCTTTTTTTTCTTTTTTTTTTCCCTTTCCTTTTCCTCTTTTCTCTTTCTCCCCTTCTCTCTCTCTCCTTTTCTCTCTCTCTTTTTCTCTCTTTTCTCTCTCTTCTGCGCGGGGGGTTGTGTGTTTTTTGTGGGGTGTGGGTGGTGTGGGGTTATGTGTTTTTGAATGTGTGTGTGTGTGGTGTGTGTGTGGTGTGCCCGCGCGCGCGGGGCTTTCTTTTTAAAAGGTTGATGCTTTTTGGGGGAGGCAAGCGCGTTTGCTTAAAAGAGAAAAAAAAAGGGGAAAAAAAGGGTGTTGTGAGAGATTTGAGATGAACGTGGCGGTTTAAAAAATTTAAAAAAAAATGGAATTAAAATTTTAAAAAAAAATGATTAAATGAAATAAAAAAAAACAGAGCAGAGATTTTGAATAAAATCGAAAGAAAGAAATGCAACGAATGCAAGACAACCCCCCCCACACCACCACACACAAACACACCACCACACACCCACCACAAACACACACGGCGCGCGGCACACAACCCACCCACACCCCCACACAACAACACACACACACACACACACACACACACACACACACACACCCACTTACACAAAAAACGCCTTTAAAAGTACAGAAACAAAAAGGGAAACGAAAACTGTAAAAATAAATAAAAACATGCTGAAAGGGGGGTGGGGGCCCGGCCAGAATAACTTGGTTGGGAGGGTATGTTGCGGGGCCCGATTTTTTGGGCCGGGTGGGGAAAATTTTTGCTGAGAAAAAAACTTTGGAAATGTTCCCCGGGGAAGAGGATTGAGGAATCAGATAAAATTTATGTAAATTTTCCCAAACCTTCTTCCAGGTTGTCTTCCAGGTGATGTTTACGCGTGTTTTATGGGGGGTTATGTTTGAAATTTTTTTTGAGCGTTTTCCTTCCCAAAGGACTTGATGCTTTTGTGAAAAGGGAAAGTAAATTCCTGGAGCTTGCTTCTTGCTATCGGGTCTAAAAAAACTATGGCTGTAAGAGGTTGAATCCACTAAAAAGGAAAAGCGTAAAGATGAAAAGCGATTGATCCCTTTGGAGTATCCAATAAAAGTTAAAACCAAAACAAAAGGGGGGAGGCCTTGACCCCAACCCCAAAGTTGCTTGGGGGAAAATTTTGGGCTGTATACGGGAACAGGTTGGATGCCTTTTAAAGGGTGTTTCTTTGATCAGGATGAGTTTGGGCCGCAAATTCCCCCTTATCCTGTTTTCAGAAAAATTTTAAACCCGGGCACACCCAAAAGTTCTTGAGTTAATTTGGTTTGTGATAAAACAATTACACCCTTTTTATAACGGGTTTTCCTTGGTGTTAAATATCCTTCTCTTCCCCCGTTGATGTTGGACTGTAAAGTCATGTTTTTTTCCCGGTCGGGATTTTACCCGTTTTTAAAATTTTTTAAAATTTGGTGGGGATGGAAAATTTTATAAAGACGAAAAAAGGGAAAAATACAATAAAAGGGGGTTCGAAAAAAAACAAAAAAAAACCGACACATTTCAGGAAAAATAAGACGGATGTGCCAAAACGCTTTGGGGAAAAATTAATTGGGTCTAGGGCCTATTTCTTTTGGGGTAAAGTTAAGGCCCTGTGGGGGGGGGTGGGAGGGGGCGCGGAGGGGGGGGGGGGGGGAGATACCAGCAAGAAAAACATGCTTTGTTGGACCTTTTGGGGAACAAGCAGACAGGGCCCTTTAGGGCCCCGAACCGATCGCTGATTTGCCGCAGTCTTAGTTTAGGCGGTCGAACGTTTTTAAAATTCGGGGAGCAGGCGGACAGGGCGGAAAAAAAATTGGGAGAGGAAAGAGGGAGAGGGGGCCCGGAGAGGGGGAGAGAGGGGGGGGAGGGGGGTTTTTTTAAAACCTTCGCCAGTTTTCTCCTTGTAATTTTAAAAATTTTTAAATTTTTGGGACTTTTCCCCAAATTTAAAAAAAAATAAACGGAAAAAGAAAAAGCCGGTTTTGCGCGGGGTTGCTGAAAATAAACCAAAATGAAAAAAACACAAAAACCCAGAGCGAAAAACCTTTAACAAAAAAAATGTTGTAATCCCAAAAAAAGCCAGTGATTTTTCAGTTTTTTTCGCCCAAACGCACAAACCGAAAAACCCAAAAAAATTCAAAAAAGTTTCCCTTTCCCGGTGACAGTGGGCGAATGAAATAGACGGGTGATGTCATGTGCCCTTAATTTTTTTTTTGGATGCGGGATGCCCAAAAAGGGGCCCAACCCTCTCCCCATACACCCCAAAAAAAGAAAGAGTCCCCCCAAAATTTTTTCAATTTGGGGAGTGGTTTTGCCAAAAGAAAAAAATTTCATACACAATAGCGCACACCTTTAAAAAAAAGGCGGAAAGATGGTTGCTTTCGAACAATTTTTTAGTTTGGACATTGTCAAGCCCATTTTGCCCTTTTTGGGAATCAACTGTTCCAAATTTTTTCAAAGTGACCCCCCTTGACTCGCATAGGTAATAAAGGATTTAAATCGTGTGGTGTTTTGGTGTGGGGTGTGGCTGTGTGGGGTGTGGGGTGATGTGTGGGGGTTGTGTGGTGGTGGGGATTGTGTGTGTGTGTGGTGGTTTTGTGGATGGTTTCGTCCCGGGGTAAATTTGTGTGTGTTTCCCTTCGCCCCCCATGTGGGTGTGTGTGTGGTGGTGTGTGGTGTGGTGTGGTGTGTGTGTGTGGTGAGGGGTTCTCAAAAAAATTTAACCCAACCCCTTTATAAAAATCTCCCAAAAACTAGCACGGTTTTCGGCAAAAATATACTAAAAAAACCTAATTAAAAAATTAAAAAATCATACAGTGAGCCCAAATTTAAAAAACCCAAAGATTTTAGACCCCCTTTTATGTTTAAATTTTCGATTAAATATTCCGGTTGCGTGTGAATAAATACCCCTCTCCCTCCTTTTCTTCTCCTTTCTTTTCCCTTTTTCTCTCCTCCTCCTCTCTTCTCTTCTTCCCTACCAAAAACACACAACCCCACAAACAACACACGGGGACGCAAGACGCACCCGCACGCAGCACCACAAAACAACCCGTCCCTGCATCCATTAACCCTGCTGTCCTTGAAAATAATTTAAAAATCTTTTAATTAAAACAGTTACCGATAGGGTTTAAAGTGGTATATCCCGGTGGAGGTTTTTTTTTTTTTATAAATTTTCCCTTCCACCTTCTTAAGTGTTCAAGGTCTGGGGGAAAAATTTCCAAATTTTTGAGAGGAAACCCCGACCTACTGAACAATTTCCGGGGGACAATGACATTCCCTCACTGTGTTCAATTTAAAAAATCATGCCAAGTTTAGGGTTTATTGAGGGGTATGGCGAAGGGAAACCCCCGGAAATCCTTCGTATGAAAATTTTTTAAAAACTCTGAAAACGTTTTTTTTCTTTTTTTTTCCATTCCCTTTTTACGGATTTAAAACTGAATGTATACAATGACGCAAGCAAATCGTTGCCTAGTGGGGCTAAAAGGGGCGCCCTTTATTTCGAATTTATTTTCCCGATGCCAAAGCGTTTCCCTCTGTTGTTTTTTTTTTTTGTTTTTTTTTTTGTTGTTTTTTTGTTTTTTTCCTTTTTTTTGGGGGAAAATCTTTTTGTCGCTTTTTTGAACCGTGCCCCCAAAAAAGAAAAACACACACACACACCACAAAACCCAAAAACCCCACCAAAAACCCACAACCAAAACACCAAAAAAAAAATGGCACAGTCAGATCCTCCGGGTTTTATTGAAATTTAAAAACGAGGGAGTTAAAACGAATTCAAGACCAAAAATCAAAGTTCCGCATTCGGAGGTTTTAAAATACCCTTTGGGGAGGGGCCCAAACCCCCACGGCTGTTTTGAGGGGATATTGGTTTCGCGTGAAACCCGGTGTCGCCTCCCCCCCTTTTTCCCTTTCTTCCCCCTCCTCCAGCCCCTGTTCTGTCCTTTATTGATAAAAGGGATTGGGGGAAATTTTGGGCCCCAAGGGATTTTGCAAGGAATTTCCGGGTGGAAAAATTTTTCAAAACACGTTTGGGTCTTAGAAAAAGCAATTTTTTTAATGCTGGGATTAGCTTTGTGGGTTTGGGCCCTCGATGAAAATATGTTATGGAAGGTGGAACGTTTGCCTCTCTTTTTCTCTCTCTCTTCTCTCTTCTTTCTTCCTTTTTTTCTTTTATGCAGAGAGAAAAAGAGAGAGAGAGAGAAAAGAGAGATGCACCCCACCCCAAACCCCCGATATACACACCCTTTCGTAGTTGCGTGGCCACCGCATACAGACGAAAACGCGGCCGATTTCTTTCCAAATTTTTTTTAGTTTTCCATGTTAAAAAAGTTCCGGTTAAATGTAAAAAATCTTTGTTTGTTTTGTGGGTGGGTGTGTGTTTTTGGGGTGTGTGTGTGTGTGTGTGTGTGTTTGTGTGTGTGGGTGAGCGCGGGTGCGGGTGCGGGGGTGGGGCGGGGGGTGTGGGGGGTGTGTGTGGTGTGGTGTGTTTGTTTGAGTGGTGTTTAACCCTGTGTAAGTGTTCCTTAAGAGAGAGAGGGGAGAAAAGGGAGAAGTGGCTAAAAAAAAATCTCCCCTTCAAGAAAGCTTAGCAAGATGGGAAAAAGTTTAATCTTGGAAATTTGTACCCACCCCAAAACCTTTTTTTTGGTTGTTTTTTTTTCAAGTTCTCTCGATCTGCTCACCACCCAAAACCTTTTTTGCTTTTTTTTTTTGTTTCCGATCGGATTTCAACACCAAACCCTTCATTTGCAAGTTTTTTTTTTTTTGTTCCTGTTGGTTTTCACCCCCAAACCCTTTTCATTTGTAGTTTTTTTTTTTTTCTCTCGATTGGTTTAAACCAAGTTATTCATTTGCTAGTTGTTCTGCAGTTTTCGCTTTTTTTGGGTACCCTTGAAATGACGGTTCGGTGTGGCCCAAAATTGGGGGATGAAAGATAATTTTTCCCTTTTTAAAAAATCCCCTCTGTACGATAAAAGTACAAGGTAGCTTTTTTTTCTAAGGTAAACCCAAAAGTTTAGAGGTTTGAACAAAAACACGTTTTACCCACTAAGGAAAACATCCAGATTAGTATGGCGCAGAAAATTGATAAATTTTGGGGTTAGTTTTTTAAAACAGGCCTTTCCCCAGTTGGGGATGGGGGTTTTTTTTCCCCAATTAAGTTAATTTTTCCCAACTTAAAGGCGGGAGATTATTTTTCCAAAAATTGTTTTAAATTAGGGAAAGGAAAAAATTCCCCTTTCCCCGTTGATAGTAAAAAATTTATTTAAACCTTGTGTAAAATTAATGGGGAAAAACCGGAGGAAAAAAAAAGGTGTCAAAAATTAATTTGGGAAAAATTTGGATAAAGGGGTAATTGAAGCAGAAAAAATAGAGAGGGGGAAGGGCCCGGGACCCGAAGATAGAGAGCGAGAGAGAGAGGGAGGAGAGAGGAGGAGGAGAGCGGCTTGGGGCGCTGAGTTCTAGCCGACGCATTCTCTTCTTCTCTCTCCTCCTCTCTCTTCTCTTCCTTTTTCTTCTTCTTTTTTCCCTTTGGTGTGTGTGGTGTGTGTGTGTGTGTTTTTGAGGTGTGTGGTGGTGTGTTTGTGGGAGAGTTTGAATTCGAAATGAAAGGGGTTTTTGGTACATGTTTTTTTGGGAAATGGGGCCCAAAATTTTTGTTTTTTCCAAGTTAAAACGTGAGGGAAAAAAACAGGTTTTATAAAACAGATGACCCCGGGAAAGTGATTTGGGAGGAAATTAGGAATTAAAAAACAAAAATGAAAAGAAATAACGTAAAAAAAATATTTTTAAAAAACGTTACTCCACAATAAAGGCCTAAAAAAAAAATGAACCCCGCGGGCGCGCGCGGGCGCAAACACCCCAAAACCACCCCAACCACCCCACACACCCCCCCCACAACCCCCCACAACCACACCCTAATGTTTCCAAACAAAAAACCACAAACCCAAAAAGAAACAAAAAAGGGTTTAAATTTGTACCCAATTTGTAAAAAAAAAACAAAAAAAACCCGAATTAACCACTCACCAGTTTCAAGAAAGATGAAGAAAACTATCAAAAATTTTTCCTTCTATTAAAGCTGATGTTAAAAAACCAAAGAAAGAGGGGGAAAAAAACCCCTAACTCAGGCAGGATGAACCTCAAAGGTGGTTGACGCCCTGGCAAAAAACGCCCCCAAAGTAGGGGGGGTTTTAAAGCATGTGGGAAAAATTTTTTTGGGAAAAGAAAGGAACAGATTTGTTTTTCAGCTCTAAAACTTTACATAAGCAAAAAGGGAAAGAAATGGGACAAGTGTAAGTTTTTGCTACCCGTAACCCCAGCGTTAATCCTTAAAAAAAAAAGGGCTTGTCCCCCAAAATACCCTGTTTGAACGATCCCCTAGGGTAAAAAAAAATTGGGGGAAAAAAGAAAAAACCCTCCCAACACCCCAAAAATTCGCTTTTTTTTTCTTTTTTCATTTATTTTTGGGGCGTTTGTTCTGGTTCCCCAAAAAATACAGAGGGTGGATGTATTGAAAAAAAAAAAGGCCGGAAGGGAAAAAAAGAAAAAAAAAAATGCGGTTTTTTTTTTTTTTTTTTTTTTTTTTTTTATTTTTGAAAAAGAAAGCAGGGAAAAAGCCCCCAAACCCCAAAAAAAAAAGGAAAATAATTTTGGGAAAAACCCCCCCCGAAATTTTACCCAGGGAACATCGAAGGGGTTGCGAAAAAGGGAAAATGAGATTTTTTGGTTCGGGTTTCAATCGCACAAAGGGAAGAGGGCGGGTTTCCCGGACAAAGACCCCCGTCCATTGAGTGTAAAAGGTTGTGTTACGCCCCCGGGCGGGGGCCCCAAAAGGCCCGGAATACTGCAACCGAAGTCGCTTTTTTCGTGGCATATTTTGTTGGGTGAAGGTGTTTTGCTTCGGATGGGGGTGTCGTCTGTCGTTTCTTACCCTTCGCTTGTCGTTTAAAAAGCATGGGGCCCAAGACCAAAGCAGGGTGCGAAAAATTCGGAAATTCTGCGAAGGATTGAGTTCAAAAGGGAAACCAAAACTTTTTTCGCTAAATTTCTTTCCTGGGGTTTTCCAATTTGCGGGAAAGGGGACTGGATGGGTTCTTGTCTTTTTTGGGCAAAACTGAAAAAGGGGTCCAAAACCGCCTTCCCCTTTATTTCCGAATTTGTCAAAAAAATTTAAAAAACCCATTTTTCCCCCAAATTTAAATTTTGGAAAAAAAATAAATTTGGGAAAAGAAAAAATTTTTTAAAAAAGCTAATCACGGGGTAGGGTGCCTCCCCCCCAATTTTACCCCCACCCCCCAACCCTTCCCCTCCACAGTCCCCTACGTTTAAAAAAACAAAAAGGGGCCCGAAATAACTGATTGGTAAACAGTGAGATCCAGGTTTTGGAAAGGGTTAAACTCCCTTTTAAAATCATGTTTCCCAAAATTTCGTGAACTTTTTATGCCAGCCCCTTCCCTTTTTCCTTCATTATTTTTCTTGGAAATTTTTTTTTAAATTTGTTATTTAAAAGTTAGCACCCCATAAAACCCGCCAGCCTTTTCCGGCTTTTTTTATGCCCCAACAAAAAAATGGCTTTTTTTGACTTTTTTTTGTTTCCATTGTTTTTGATCAGAGTAGACCCTGCAGGAGAAGTCGACGTCTTTTTTCTCCAAAAAAAATCCCCGCGTGTTGTGCAATAGTTTTCAATACCCCGCCAACAAAAGGGAAAGTTTAAAATGATCATGGCCTTTTGGTGTGTTTTCTTGGGTTTCCTAACATCAATCCCTTTTCACGAAAAGTGTGTTGCCCACGAATATAAAATTCCCGGGTTGATATTTTAATTGATCTATCGAATAAATGACCCATTTTAAACTGTATGCAAACTATTTTGAACTGAAGGGTGTGTTAAATGAGAATCAGGTAAATTTATCCTTTTTTCATAGGGACGCCCTCATTCTTTTTTATTTTTTTTTTCCCTACGCAAAATTAGGTACCTCCCCCTGTGGCCCTTCCACACATTTCCCCATTATTTAAAATAAATTTGAAATGAATTTTCACCCAATCCCCTAAATCCGGAAGGGCCCAAGGGTGGAAAATTCCACCCACACCACCCCACCATAAATTATATAAGTCATTAACATGGACAAAATTAGAGGGGGTTTCCGGGGGGGTTTTTTTATTCCCTTGGGGACCCACGGGAAAAAACCAAGCCAGGGCCGTTCCCTAAAAGGCCAACAGAAAACCTTAAAAGAAGACAAGCGCTTTTCCCCATAAAACCCAAAAAAGGGGTTTTGAGAGGCTGGTTTGTAGTATTTTCCTGAAAGCATAAAAGGACTTTTGGCCCCTCATGGGAAATTTTTGGAAAAAAAGACTCCGGGACATGGAAATAAAAACTTAAAAGCCCACTGAGTTAAACCCTATGTAATATTACTAAAAAATAGCCCAAAATCCCAAGAGTCCCAGGAAACCCTATAGGATTTCCCGCCCTCATTTTGTTGGAACCAAAGCGGGGGTGCCCCCCCCATGGCGATGGGGAAGGGTGTCGTTGGAGTCTTCGTGGCATCGGAAAGGGAAAGGTCCCAAAGTTTTCTGGTTTTCCACCTGGGGGAAGTTTTGCCCCCGCACATATTGCGATGCCCTGGGATGAAGCCCCCCTTTAAAACAAGACAGTTGTCCCGGAAATTTTTTTTCCAGGGTGATGACTCAGCAAAAGTCCCCGAACTTTGTGTAGTAGGATGAACCCCTTTTTAACCCCCCCTTCGACGGGGGGCTTTTCCCCTGGGTGCCCCCCGATACAACGGGGGCCGGGGGAAATGTTGGACTGGTCTGCAACATGCCAGTCCGTTTTCCGGTCTTGGAACCCCTGAAAGGCACCCTGTGAGCGGGTAGGTTGTGGCTTATCCCCAACCCGCCGCAAAGGGGGCCCATATCAAGCTTTTCACGGGTTAAAGTCAATCACAAGTTAACTTTTAAAAAAATTTTAACCCCGGAAAATTTCAGGTGGGATATCTCTGCCCAAGACTTTCCTGGAGTTGCTGTAAAGTTTTTAACATTCCCCTTAAACCCCGCCCCGGGACTTTCAAAAAGAATTTTTTTCATTGTGAGTGGAACTTTGGCATGGAATGCCCCGGACCTCCTTCCCCTTTTGGAACCCGCTAGGCCGAAGGGCCTGCCACAAATTTAGGGGGCCGCTCATTGTGGAATGCTCCCCCGAACCCAAACCTTGAAACTGATGTGACGGAGATCACGTTGAGTTTCCCATGAAAAAAAGCGGGTTTTTTTTTTTTGGGACCCGAAAAGAAAATTTTGATCCAGACTGACCCCCGGGGATTTAAAAAATGAAGGGCTGGGTTTTTGGCCTTATGCTGGGTAAACACCCCCCCCCCCCCAAACACACAAAACCCACACACCACAAACACAAAACAACACACACACAACACACACACGCAGAGAGACACTTGAACTTTGCCCACTTAAAAAACTTTACTGACAAGGATAAAGATTTAGGTTTAAAAAAAAGTTATTAACCCAAATTTCTATTTTTTGATAAACACTAATTAATAGAAAACAAGTGATTAAAAGCTGCAGAGAGAGAAAGAGAGAGGGGGGGAGAGAGAGGAGAGAGGGGGGAGAGAGAGAAAGGGGGAAAAAGGAGAGAGGGGGGGGGGAAAGGGGAAAAAAAAACGGGCCCGGAGGGGGGAGTGGGGGGAGACATGGACAGGGGATAGATAAAAAAAATGCCCGGCGGGACAGAAAAGGAAACCCAAAGAGAGGGGGAGAGAGAAAAGGGGAGACAAACAGACGACAAGAAAAAAAGGCCCGGACAGGAACAAGGAGATTTGAGGGGAGAAAAAGAAAGAAATTTGGGGGGAGGGGGGGGGGGAAAGAGGGGGGGGACAGAAGGCAGACGACGAGGAGGAGGGGGGAGGGGGGGGGTATTTTAAAAATTTTTTATTTCTCATATCGGGGAACAAACACTAAAATGTTTTTTTTTTTTTTTATTTTTTTTTTTTGGGGGGGGGGGGGGGGGGGGGAGTTGTCTAAAACCGGGGGGGGGGGTAATCCTGGCGTGGTTTGTTTTTAAATCCCCGGGGGAAAAAAATTTGGGAGGCTAAATTTTAACTCCCGGGGGGTTAAAAAAGGGGGGGGGAGTTTTAAAAAGGATCCCTTAACCCGGAAACCAGGCGCAGAACAACCGTCCCGGGTTTCCAACCAATACTAAAGCATAGTCGGGTTAAGAGCTGAAATTTCATAGTTGTGACCTTTGAAACCCGTGAAAAAAGTTGCAGATTTTACCCGTATCCGGGCCACACATTTTTTGAAAAATGGGGGCCCCCCAACCTTTTTTTTCCCCCACTTCCCTTAAAAATAAAATTTGGTACCGTTTATTGTGGGTGGGGCAAAGAGTTTTTAAACAGTAAAAGAAATCGATCCTTTTAGTGTTTCAAAAATTTACTCTCGTCAGCTTCGAAGCGGAAGGCCCGGACCATTTGATGCAAATGTGAATGGACCCGAGTTTCAGAGTACCCTTTGTCCCGGGAAAAAGGGGGGTTCCCGTCGGGGTTTTAAGGATTCAGGGGAAAAAACAAAAAAATCCGCCCACAGTTTTAAATTTTGCACGTGGTAGTTAGTGAGGAAAATGGAGGGTATGCTACCGATTTTAATTGATATGCGTTTTTTGTTGAAGGAAAAAACATTTTGAAAAAAAGGTTGAAAAAAAATGGGAAAGAAAAAAACAAGAAAAGGGCCCTTCCCTGCCCCCCCCAAACAAAAAAAAAAACCAAACCCAATTTCAAGAAAAAAGGAAACCCTTTTCCCAACCACCCTTATAAACCCTTTTCCCTTTTCCCACCCCCCCCCCCCCCCCCCCCAAACTTAATTTACCAAAAACCAACAAATTTTAAACCCCCCAAACCACCACCAACCCCCCACCCCCCCCAAAAACCCCCACAAAAAACACCCAAAAAAAAACCCCAAAAAAAAACCCCCCAAAACCCAAAACCCCCAAAAAAACCAAAAAACCCCCACCCCCCCACAAAAAACCCCCCCCAAAAAAAAAAAAAAACCCCCCAAACCCCCCCAACCCACCCCCCCCACCCCCCCCCCCACCCCCCCCCCCCCCCCCCCCAAACCCCACCCACCCCCCCCCCCCACACCCCCCCCCCCACCCCCCCCCAAAACCCCCCCCCCCCCCCCCCCCCCCCCCCCCCCCCCCCCCCCCCCCCCCCCCCCCCCCC
>JAMYXO010004550.1:0-17242 GCA_033310375.1 Conus canariensis | reverse complement strand
CCAGTAAAGTTAAAAAGAGAAGATGGACTCTTTGAATGAGACAATGCTAGCATTCTCATAGGGGCCAGATAATTGTCCAATGAAAAACACGGCATTTAAGCTAAAGCAATGACGCGCAGCTATTTTTATTGCAGCCTGTTGGTCAAGACTTTCGTGTCTTGTGCAAATGGGCAAACAGGCACCACTCGACGCAAAAAGCCGAGGCTATTTTTACTGCGGTCGGTTCTGAGAACTTGCCGGTTCACGCAGAGCTCACGGCAGCCTCGACCAAAGCAGACGCGTTCAAGAAATCTTAGAGGGTGATTCCAATCCAGATTTTAATTTTAGATGGTGGAGCTCACACGTGAAGCACAATTCTAGGGGTGGGAAATAGTGTCTAGTGCATGAATGACGCGCTTCTGCGCATCATGGGGAGCCATGTTACTAACGGTCCGTTCGAATAGATCACACGGTATATCTCGAACGGTCGGGTTTAAAAATGGATGCGAAGTCCAGGTTGAGTGTTACGTTTACTCTGACAGACGCTACGTTTGAGATCGGGTTTCGAACGGTACTTCCGAAAGCGTACGGGCGGGGAGGCTCGTTGTGTCGCGCTTTACATTTGCCGGGAAGGATGCATTTTCACCTCGTCGGTTTTTTCTGGGTTCCGTGCATGCTCTGGGGCCTGGTATGGGATGGAGGACTGGATGGGTTGCTCATTGTATAGGACCCTTGGCTTGTCGTGAGGTATGGATTGCATAACCTCTGTGTGTAACTCTTGTCATGGTGCCTTGCATGCGAGAAAACCTTCAAGATTGTATGTCGAATTCCCGCTCGATATATTCCTCGCTCGCCACTAGGGTGTGCTATGAACTCTCGCCAAGAAAGAGATCAATTCGGCCACTCTGTATGTGAACGCCTCTCAGGCTATTCGCACGTCTGTCTGAAAACTGGTAAAGTTTCTCTCTTAAACGTTATCTAAACATGGTCCGAGTAAAATAGCTAAAAAAAAAAGTGCCTTCATGACCACCACATGGGACCTTTGTTAATCTGACAGTGTCATCCGAAATTTACAAATGCACGAACAGTTGAAACCATTTGTAAAGGCGCAAAATGGATGTGGAAATGGAAACGAGGCTGTTGGAGGAGGGGAGCTGATTGAGGCTGAAATAGTAATCATCATCATTATCATTATCATCATCATCATCATCATCATCATTTCATCATCATCATCATCATCATCATCCCCTTCACCATCATCATCTTTCATAATCATCTTATCATTGTCATCATCATCAGAAATTATACTGAATCCCATCTTGCCACCCAATTTGATGAAGA
Source organism: Conus canariensis (assembly GCA_033310375.1). Classification (NCBI taxonomy): domain Eukaryota; kingdom Metazoa; phylum Mollusca; class Gastropoda; order Neogastropoda; family Conidae; genus Conus; species Conus canariensis. The sequence continues at coordinate 15,922 of JAMYXO010004550.1, read as the reverse complement.
GATACGGACCGTCTGTCCGTCCTTCATTTGCATGATCTTGAATGTTGTTCGTTTTGCCTTGTTAGAAGGATCAAAGAGGTTGAAACGCGTAAGATTTGGTTTCATTAATTTGTTTGTTCTTTCATTATGGTGCATTTAAAAAAATGTTTCCATTCTCACCTGCAATCACCTCACTTTAAACCACCCTTGTATGGCAGTATTCACAGGCGGACACTTGCGTATACATAAATTCTTTGGGACAGAGTTCACAAGACTTAGCCTGTGCTCAATGGTTCAAAGTCCACAGTCAGATAGCAGAACAATGGCGGATAACCAATTATAAATAAAAATAAAAACATTCACGAAGGGATAATCATGAAACAACGTACTCATATTTCTTTTTTATCCTTTAAACTAGTCCTGAAATTGTCTGCCTTGTCTTTGTCAATATCAACCAGTATAACAACATTCTGTAGGTTCTCCCATTTCACAAACATTTTTTTTCTGAAATCCCATTGCCTAAAAACAGCTTTCTCAAAAAATGGCTGAACCTCACAACACACTCACACACGCACGCACGCATCATCACACACACACACACACACACCAACACACAATCATCACACACATCAACACACACATTCACGCACGCGCGCACGCACGCACGTACGCACGCACGCACGCACGCATGCACGAGTGCACAGTTTCATACGTTTACAACCCCCAAAATGGATTTATTGACCATTCAGATGTTTTTTGTAAGACGTTTTGATCTAGAGACAGTTTGCAAAGTTTCTATAACATTACCATTTTGACATTCACTACATCTGTTCATTTAAACAAAACGACCTAATGGGTTTACTAAGTCATTTTTTTCAAATCAAGTAACAGTTCTGTATCTTAAATAATATTCACTTTTAAAATCAGTGACTTTCTGTATATCACAAATTCAAATGTTTGGGAAATGTATTTGTAAATTGTTGATTTTCATTTTCTAAATCAACGATATTAAATGTTTCCGGCCACCAAGAACTTATATACTAGATTTCTGCATCAATATACTCAAACTATGAAGAAAACAAGTGAGTCTTAAAAAAAAAACAAGTAGAAACCCCTTTCTGCAGGTTATTGTCCTGATGGTTATAGGATGACTCACTGTTCAGTTTTAAGAAAGGAACACACACACCACACACGCACAACACACACAACACCACTCACACACACAAACAAACTACACGCACACACCGTGCACATTGCGCGCTCGCCTGCATTTGTATTGCAGTGAGTCTGGAGACACCACTCACTTAAATGCAGCATGCTCAAAATCAACAGGCGTGCGCAAGTGTGGCGCAGTGCACACACACACACCACACACGCACACACACACACACACACGCACGCTCGCACGTGCGCGCGGCGCGCGCACACATACACACACATATATCCACTCTCACACACACTCAACTACACACACCTTTGCACTAATTCTAATCCATTTGATTATTTGCGTCTATCTGAAGAGCAGAGAAGGAGCGGTGTGAACGTTTTTAAAAAATTTTAGGTACGAAACATAGCATCACATTTCAATTATAACTATTTCCCTCCGGTTGCCAGCTGTGATGAAGTAATCTTAAGGTTTTCTGACACAAACATGCTACTTTGGTTCCACTCAGTAGGGTATATTCAGATTTTTTACAAACAACCAACTAATCACCCTTATAACATAAATAGCTGCCGCAAATCAATAGATAAAACAACGATCTCACGTTGGTCTCTGGCTAATTATGCTTCAACACTGGGGATCCTTTTTAATGCTCAGCAAAACAAGGTTTAGTCATGCCGTGTACCTGGTATTCACAACAGCTGTCGCTAGGGATCTAACGGGGATCCCGTCAGATTGATCGGTACAGGGATTCATCATTTATATTTGGGTTGTGGCTGGCGCAGGGGTGGCTGTTGGTGGGGGCTGCGCCTGGGTGCGGGTGGGTTGGCAGGGTTGATGTGGGTGCCTCCGGAAACACGAAAGAGTAGGTTATCAAGATTTCTCCCAAATCCATTGGATAAGGTTGGGGGCGTTCGGGTGTAATGGGGGGGTCGGTCAGTGGGTGGGCATTGTGGAGCCATTTGTAAACAAAACTACTCACATACTCTTGTTTCTGGTCAACATAACACCACCACCTGAATCGTTGGATCTCCTTCCCAGTGCGGCCACTTCCCAACTGACTCCAAACATGTGAGAGTCGTTCTGCTGTCCACAGCGCACAAACACTTGTTACACTACCCACCGAAAAACATTCCCGAGAGATACCCCACTTACTGTTTATCGTTTACCAGTTTTCCTGCCTTATTTCATTTCCGGATTCCTAGAATCGTTCTGCGTCACGTGCCACACCATTTGTTACACTTACCATCCGAACATTCCTCCCCCCTCCCCCCCCCACCCCCCCCCCCCCCCCCCCGCTTCTGCCCGCTCTCCTACCACCCCATCACCCCACCGCACAATCCTTCCGCTTCCCCCGCTCCCCACTGTTCCATCCACAGGTCCCCTGAGCCTAATCATCTTCCTTTGAGAGGCGGGACCAGTGGTTGTTAGTGTGTACCTTCTATCAGCAAAACAGGTCCGACGTTGGGACAACCGATAGGACAACAGATTGACGTGCGTTTTAAAGCCGTTGAGAAACAAAATATGAAACATTCTTGCACACATGTAACCAAATCATCAAAAATTGGAAGAGAAGGCCAGTTGTCGTGGTTTGGGTTGACACGTATACACGGAGGAAGAAAAAATCGAAACTGACGAGTATTCGCCAAAATGACTTTGGACAAATCTGAATATAGCGCCTGCATTTCATAGAGAATTAACAACAGAATGGTCTTCAGAGACGAACCCCTCCTGCACCCCACCCCCCATCCAGCCCCTGCCAGGTGAACGTTTCAGCACTGAACACCTTACACTCAAAAGGGCTGGGCCACATCCCAGGTGAATACTCCAAGACGCCCTTCTGCTTTTAGAGTTTTTTGCTTCTGGCATTCTGGAATTCCTCTCACTGTAATGGATGGATAGATGAGTTCTTCAGTGTGTTCTAACCAGTTGGGCAGCTCAATGCTCTGACCGATAGCGTGGTGGATTGTGAAGGATTAAGTCAAGCTTGGCTCTGCCCTAGGATACGGCGTTATATCAGTGTTTACAATATATAACAATAATAATGTTAATGATATAGAATAGTAAAAATAATAAGTACAGTAACAACAACATCAATAGGCAACAACAACAACAACAACGTCACAACAAGATCAAGGAACAACGACAATAATAATAATAATAAAAAACAATAACAATTATAATTATAATATGACTATAAAAAATACAAAAGCACGAGGAAAGGGCGCTTCAAGCACACACACACACACCACACACACAACACACACCACACACACACTCTCACACACACACACACCACACAACAAACACACACACACACACACGCCGCGCGCGTGGCACGTGCGCACAAACACATACATCAAATTACCGTGTGTGTGTGTACACACACCACACACACCACACCACACACACACACACACACACACACAACATTATATATATATATATATATATATATATATATATACATAAAAACAACAACAAAACTGCAACAACACGCAACAACCTCAAACAACAACCGCGCGACAAGCATCATACCATCGCCACAACACTACCAGTTGACGAGCGTGAAGCCCAAAATGAAAAAAAAAAAAAAAAAAAAATCAGAAACATCTTGCACACACGTAAATCAAATCACAAAACTTCGGAATAATAAAGATTGATGTGTGGGAATCGGATAGAAAAAAAATTTAAACAGGATCAAAATAAGTCAGTGACTAGGAAAGGAAAAAATCGAGCAAGATTTGACTTCCTGCGGACAAACCAGAGTTCATCAATGACACAGATGTTTCCCATCATTACAACGTGCACAGGGTGAGGTTTTACTGAGGACGTAGAGGGGCTTAAACCAGTAAAACTGGAATATGGCATACTATTCCATACTGTCGTACAAAACATTAATTCAGTACAATACCACACTATTACAATACAAATATCACACAGTACTATACAATGCAATAATATACTAAGATACAAACACAACGCAGTGAAATAAGGCGTGTTTTCGTGGGAGGGGGATCGTTGTTTTGGAGAAAGGTATACGATTATTTGGGTTTGGTACGTTTGTTGTTTTTTGTGCGTGGAGTGCTTTTTGTAGGTTCTCTCTCTCTCTCTCTTCCTCTCCTCTCCTCTCACTCTTCTCTCTCTCTCTCTCTTTTTGGTGTTGATGTTGGTTGTGGGTATGTGAACGTCTATATCATTTTCCCCCCCCCCCCTCTCTTTCTCCCCCCCTCCCTCTTGTTTTTCTTTGTAGACAAGTAATGCTGCACGCAATCCACCACACACAACACCACACACCAACACACACACACACACCACACAAAGAGAGGAGAGAGAGACGAAGAGAGAGAGAGGGAGAGGATGTTTTGCTACAGGTTTTTCAAGTTTATGTATAGGGTGGTGTGTTTGGGGACTCCTTTGCTAAAGTCCCTTTCATACAGCTTACGCAGTGGGTATTTGGAAAACCCAAAGCAGCGTGGAACAAAAGAAACAAAGTGCTGCAATCGTTCAGGTAAAAAAAATGCTGCTTTGGGGACTCCCGTTGACACTGCCCCAAACCAAAACGCCCGCGGTTCAAGCGAGTACGCGTTTACAAAAAAGAAAAGGGGGGGAAAAAGGGAGAGGGAGAGAAAAGAGAGGGGGAGGAGTCTGTGTTTGTGGGTGTGTTGGGGTTTTTTTGTTTTGTGTGTGTGTTGTGTGTGTGTGTGGTGGTGTCGGTTGTGGGTTTTTTGATCATAAAAACGTTCCCCCCTTCCCTCCCCCCCCTCCCTCTCTTCTCCTCCGTTTTTTTAAACAAAAATTATGAAAAAAGGCGAGAGTGTTGGTAGTGGATTAACGTCCAAATCCAGAGAGAGAGAGAGAGAGAGAGAGAGGGAGAGAGAAGCGAAAAAAGAAGAGAAAACTCAGAGAGAGAGGAAGAGAGAGGAGAGGAGAGAGAAGAGAGGAGAGAGAGAGGAGGAGAGAAGTGACCCCCCCGCAGAATGCCACCCCCGTAAAAAATTTCCCTTTCCCTTCCCCTTCCGCAACTCCCTTCCCCATTTGAGACCTCCCCCCCATTTTAAAAAAGAGAGGGGGTTTTCTCCCGCCAAGGACATAGTAAAACAAAGTCAGGCCAAAAAAAAGTGTCTTGTCCTGAACTTTGTTTCCTTTGCTATGTCCTGGGCGGTTTAAAACCCCCTCTTTCTATTTTTTGCTTCATTCCCCTCAGTCACCCCTTTTAAAACTCCTCTCCATGTTTACCCCCCTTTCCCCCTCTGCCCCCTTCCCGCCCCCCCCCCCCCCTGGACCCTACCCTCTCACTCAATCCTTTTTCTCTCCTCCACCCCCTTCCCTCCTGGAGCCATCTTTCGTCAGCTGATACCTGGCTGCATTGTGTGGGGGTTCCTGCAAGGAGCGTTAGGAATGGCAAACCTGTCCCCCGTCCCAGCCCCCCCTCTCATCTCCCCCCCGGGCAGCTATGGCTAGCACCCTGTTTTCCTCCCCCCCCCACTTTGCTCCCAAACGGTTTAGGCGGGTCAGCACTTGCTGTCCATGAGCTCGCATGTAAGAGCTTGTTTTTCACATGTAAGTGCACACTTTTAAGCTTACTGAACCGTTGTGCTTACACACACCACCCACACACACCCCCCCCCCCCACAACACCACACACACCCACACACACACACACAACCGGGCGTATGCCGATTAGACGTTCGGGTGGGGGTTTTGAGAATTGTGTGATTATTTTGAATTTTTTTATAAAATGGGGGGGTAATCGTCCATTAAAAATTTGATTATTTGTAAATGTGGTGGAAAATTGTAAAACAATGATTGCTGAAATCTTCAAGTTCAAATCCTAAGAAAGGAAATGTGTTTGGCGTTAAAAGGGGGAGTAAAGGGGGAGGATGGAGTATAAATTGTATTCTTTTTCTTAAAACCTGAAATTCAATGTAATTTCTTGCTCCCTCGTGTGGAGGTCCTTTAGCGAAATTCCTCATTTTTTTGTTTACTGTTTTACGCTCAGGTTTTTTGAGTGGTGCTACAAATGTTTTCAGCAAACACCCCCCCCGCCCTTATGCGGGTGGCTTTTGGTTTTAGCAGATATTTATTCCATATGACTGCGGGGGGTTTAAATCCCTTTCCCTTTCCTGTTTTTTTCCCTTCTTTTTTTTCCCCCGCTGGTTCACCCGGAGCTGGCGTTTTTTGAGGCCGCAGTGTTGGAGGGCACCGTTCTTCCCCGGGATGGTCCTCCCCCTGTCGGGACCTTTAAGATACCGCCTCGTCGAGGGAAGGGTTTACACTGTCTTCAGACTTCTGCAGCCCATGTGACGCCAAAGCGAGGTGATTAGCTTGTGTCGTGCTATGGAAGTGGTGTGGGTGTTGTGAGGGTGTCCCCCACTGAAAGACTATTGAACAGGCCTTTTTGGACACCCGATTGGCTGATTCTCCCAGTGAACTTTGGGGGGTAAGGGTGGGGGCACGGGAAGGAAACAAATGATGTGTAAAGGAACGGGATGGAACTCCCCTTTGAGGATGTCTCATGTACCCCCACTCTGTGGCAGCATCCACCCCGCTATTCCACCCCCCCCCTCATCCCCTTCCCCCTGTCCTCGCCCCCCCCTGGTTGTTTCCCCAAAACTTCGTCGTTGGGAGGGTCTGCCCAATTTGTCAAAGGGCGCCCCGCAGAGAAACAATGGATGTACTGTCTCGAGTCACTTCGGAAATGTTCAGTGTGCTTTATTCGCCCCCAACGGGCAGGACCCATCTAAAGGGTTTCCCCCTTTGACGACAATAATTGGTTGTTGTGAACCCAGCATGGGAGTGCTTCTCAATGGAGGCCCCACCCCGTCTGTCTAACGACAGGTCTCATGTTTTTCCCGATAAAAATAACCTCAAAAAAAAACAAGCTAGGGCATGCGTCTGTTTGCCCTCCTAATCTCTCTCTCTCTCTCTCCTCTCCTCTCTCTCTCTTTTCTCTCTCCCCTCTCTCTCTTCCCCCCCCCCCCCCCCCCCCCTTTCGTCTCAGTTCTTGCCTGTCGCTAATGACCAGTAATGTCATCCTCTTACACTGGGTTTTCCCTTCCCCTTTGAACCCCCCCTCCGCCCCTCCACACACACACACCCCCACACACAACACAACACACACCAACACACACCTTCCTCTCCCAGTCCTCCCCCCCCTTTTTTGATTAACGTAAATTGTATTCAATAGTATAAGATTTTAATTTTATTCTTTAGTGGGTGACACGGTTTGATATATGTCTGAGTCTTCTGCCCCGAAGAAGGCCCCCTTTGGGCCGAAATATTGGACTAAAATAAAAAAAAAAAAAAAAAAAAAGAAAAGGAGTAACCAAGCGGCGGTTTTTGGGGATCCATTTTTTTCGTTGTTTTTTTTCCAGTTTATATATATATATATATAATATTGTGTGTTGTGTGTGTGTGTGTGTGTGTGTGTGTTTGTGTGTTTTTGTGTGTTAGTTATGTTGTTATAGATACGATAGATAAAAAAGTTTTGAGAGATAGATAGGTAGATAGATATACGTATATTCATTTATAGCTTGCTTGTCCCCTTGCATGTTTTTGCAGTTGATGCCTGGCATTTGCTTGTTTTTGAGCAGAACAATCTTGAAAAAAAAAATGGTCTGTGACTTTTTCCAAAAAAGGGAACTTTTTCCCATGGGCCCCAAAATCAGTGATAAAATTTTAATAATTAAAGTTTGACAACAAAAATGTATTTAAATGCATTTATTTCCCCGAATTTTATTTTGGCTGCCTTAATGGTGGGAAAAAAATCCCGGTCATTCACACAAAACTCCAGCCCTTTTGTTGGTAGATGGTTTTAATCGTTGCCTGTTATCAGGGAGTGTCCAAAAGGAGTATCGCCAGCATACGCAGAAAAAAAAAACAAAGTATTTTATAGGGTTTGGGAAGCCAAAACTTTTTTTTGCAAGAATGCAATTTTCTTTGACTGTAAAAGGGGAAAGCAGTCACTTTACTGTTTCCTGTCTGCTATGCTCATTAAATTTTAAATCAGAGAAGGTTCATCCCTTTAAAATTGGGTTTTCAAAATCTGACAATTGTCAGTAAAAAGCAACATTCATAGCGAAAAGACAAAAACAAGGAGGATAAAATGCAAAAGGAGACTAGGTGCTGATTAAGATCTAGTGTGTGTGTTGTTGTATGTTTGTGCGTGCGCGCGCCGGCGTGTTGTGTGTGTTGGTTGTGTGTGCGCGGGAGGCGCGCGCGAAAGTTGTGTGGTGTCTGTGCGTCTGTGTTCTTGTCTGGTGGTTCGTGCCCCCCGCAAGCGTCCCGTGCGCGTTTTTTTGTCTGTATTATGTGTGTGTGTGTGTGGTGTGTGTGTGTGTGGGGGGGTGTGTGTGGTGTGTGTGTGTTTAAACCTTTCTCTCTCTCTCTCTCACTCTCTCTCACACACATTGAGAGAAGGGGAAGAGAGAGAGAGAGAGAGAGAGAGGAGAAAAAAGAGAGAGGAGGGCACTTGACACTTGACACTTTTGACTTTTGGGGATGTACTGTCGTTGCGAAAAGGTCTTGGACAAGGCGGTGGGGGTACCGGTAAGCCCAAAAACAGCAAAAAGAAATTTCCCTTTTTTAAATTTTGTAAAGGAAAACATTCCAATCACCCAAATTTTGTGAGGAATGAAATGTACTTTTTTAAAGTGATAAAAGATGAAAAACTTCTCAATCACACAACAAACACACACACACACAACACACAAAACCCCACACACACACAACAACCCCCCAACCCCAAAATTGTTTACGAAAAAAGTTAGAATAACTAAAACACGCACACATATACGCGCCCCGCGCGCGCGCGCCAGACACACACCACACTAAATTTGATTACCATAATCCAAAATTAAAAGGGAAAAAAGATAAATGACAAGCACCTTTCCCAGAAACTTACAGAGAGCTTGGTGTTGCAATGCTGCAAGAAAAATTAAATTTATAAACAAAGCTTGCTCTTATGTCTTGGTTCTTACCCTTGGGAAATTTATTAGCTATTATAATTTAGTCCCTTGGGTTTTTCAGCCCAAAGAAAGGCCCCTTGTTACGGTACTTTGTCCCCCCTGCAACTTTTGTCGGCGGCAAAATGTGCGCTGTTTGTCGCCGACGCAAAGTGTGCTGCACACTTTGTCGTCCCACCCATGACAAATATCGAAAATTTTGGCACACTTTGCCCTTGCACATTTTGTCGTCACTTTATATGTGACATTGTGCACACTTTGTCCCCCCTCGAAAGAGGAAATTCGGATTGAAGTATATCGTACATTTCTGACTTGATTTTTTTGTACTCTCAGTTAAAACAACAACAACAACTAAAAAGAAACAACAGACAAAAAGAATACTTTACAATCCGGCGAAAAAAATTCTCTCTCTCTTTTCCTCTCTCTCTCCCCCTCTCTTCTCTCTCTCTTCTTTTCCCTCTTCATTTTTTATATATTTGTTTGATAAGTGTGTGTGCGTTTGTGCTATATATATATGTGTGTGTGTGTGTGTGGGGTTTGTTTTTTTTTTGTCTTTTTTTTTCTTTTTCTTTTCTCTAGGGGGCCTGGGGGAAAGAAACTTTTGCTTAACCAATTACCCTCAATAAAGATTGGTTTTCGAAAAGTTTTGGTGTTCTCTCTCTCTCCCCCTCCCTCTCCCCCTTCTCTCTCTTCTCTCTTCCTCTCTCTCTTCTCTCTCTCTCTCCTCTCTCTTGTAAAAACAAAGTGGTTCCCGCGCTGAAAACAAATACTGGGCCATCTTTCTAAAAACTTTGGAGGTATATTTATGTGGGTCAAGGATGATGTCAAGATTTTTCCCATTTCCCCCTTTCCATTTGTCCCCAATCTATCCATTTCCCCCTTTTCGTATTCCCCCCCTTTTCCAAATTCGTCCCTTTCCCTTTGCCCTTTCCATGTCGCCCCTGCCCCGTTCTGCCCCCTTTCTGTTTCCCCCCTTATTCTATTTCGCCCCTTCCCAAAACTGCCCTTCCCCCTTCATCCAGGGCATCCTTTCCCATTCCCCCTTCGTACCCCCCCCCCCCTCCCAATTCGTCCCTTTCCATTTTGCCCCTTCTATTTTGCCTCTGTCCCTTAATTCCCCTTTTGAGAGAGAGGAGAGAGAGAGAGGACGAGAGAGAGAGGGGGGGGGAGAGGAGGAGAGGGAGAGAGAGTTTTAGCAACTAGCACACGAGAGTGTAATAAATAAAAAATTTCTTTTTACTTTTTTTTCTTTTATATTTCTTTTCTACACGCAGCGTAATAATATGAAACATTTTCTCTTTTATATTTTCTCCCAATTTTGGAGAAAATGTGGGGTTGGGAGAAAAAATGTTTGGGGTTGGGAGAAAAATGGGGGTTTTGGAGAAAGTGTGGGGTGGGGGAAAAGTGTGGGACTGGGAGAAAATTGGGGTTGGGAGAAAAAGGTCCCCCCCCACCCCCCCCCGGGGTCACGATGACATGCAAAAAATTAAATTTTCCTAACAAGCGGGCGATCTTTGTCGGTTCGTTGTCGGGCGCTCTTTTGGCTCTTTGTCGGGCGCTTTGCGGATCCTTGTGGGCGATCTTTGTCGGCTACTTTGTCGGGCGTCTTTTTCGCATACTTGTCGGATCTTTTTCAGTACTTTGTCGGGCAGCTGGAAAAAATCGACCGGTATGTTCCTCTTAAAAGGGCTGAATTTTCACATTGGGGGCAGGGGGGCTTTGAGCAATGTTGATTTTGTCAGAGACTGTTGCAGGTAAAAGTTTTCCCCCCCGACAGTTCGTTGACCTAAACCCCCCAGCACCCCTATTATCTTTGTTACCTACCTCCACCTAACCCCACCACCACCCCATACACCCATTTTTGTCTGTCTATCTATCAATCAATCTATTATCTCCCTTCTTCTCTCTATCAATTTCTTCGATCTATCTATTGCCTGTCTATCTGCCTTTGTCTGTTGTATGTCTGCCCATTGCCTGCCCGCCTGCCTGGGTGTTGTATGCTCTCTTCTTTTCTGTCTGTCTGTCTCTTGTCTGGTTTCTGTCTGTCTTCCTATTACCTCCTGCTTGGTGCCTGCCGGCCCTGCCTGTCGCATACTACATATCTGTCTTCGTCCCCCTGTCTATGCGTCTGTGCGTTTGTCTGTTCACCCTTTTACTCTCGCGTCCCACAATTATAAATTTTAAGGACACATGTTCACGGGGAGAAATATTGATTGGGTTTTTCTGAGGAAACAATGATCCCCCCACAAATTTTTCATTATTATTACTAGTAGTTGGGAAGGGGGAGTAGTAGTATGTGTGTGTGTGTTCCCGATCGAATGAGAAATGGATCAAGCAAAGAAGTGCCCCGGAAAACAGCGCCCCCGGCCCGGGATACTTGCAATCCCTTCCAAAAATTAGTTTTTTTTACACTTCGGCGTCTTTTTTGAAAGGAAAGTTCAAAGTTCCAAGAAAAACGCACTGCTGTGGAAAAAAAGTACTGTGGGGCAGTATCAAAAACGCAAACATGCTCTTCTTTGGTGAGGAATATAATTTCAGAGGAAAAAAACCCGTTCTGATTGAAAAGTGAGGCACCCCAGCGTAAAAATAGATTTTATGAAAATCTCGGATCTGGGTCTAGAAAAGTTTGGAGGAGTCACAGGAAATTTGTGGTGTTTCGTACACAAAAGTACGAAAGTTCTTGGTGTGTCAAAAAAGATACCCAAAAAAGAAAGCAAGGGGCACAAAAAACAATCCCCTCCCAAACCCGTCATGGCCACTGCAGTAAATGAAAGCGCACTTGGGTTTAACTGACATGAGAAATGAGTGGCCCTTTTACAAACGGAAAACCCAGCAGTACTTTGTCAGTTCTGGACAATTCTCTCGTTTTTGATCTGAGGGGCCATTGAAGCAAAAGCAGTAGGACTGTAGCAAAGAAACTGAAAGAAAAATTTTTTCAGGACACGGAGTTCCTACTTGTGTTTAGTTCGATCAGGGCACGGGAATTCAAGGGGGAGACAGAACGATGTTGCATTTTCCAAAAATGGAGAACCTTTAGGAATAGTGGTATCACCCCCGTCTCAAGGCAAAGGTGAGCGATCAAACGGGAGATCCCAAAGAAAATTTCATTCATGAAACTTTTTAAAGGAGGATTTAATTTGGGCAAAGAATTTGCACCCCATTCAAAAAATCCTTCCCAAAGACACACCCAAAAATGTGTGGCCCAAAAAAGCCCGTTGAGGTATATTTAGCAGATCAGAATCACTTTATAAACAAAGTAAAAGGGAACCCCTGAAAAAGCAGCAAAGAAAAACATCGCATACATTTCCAAAGTCCATCCCTGACAGTTTTTTGGCGAAGAGGTTTGATCCGTACCCCCCCAAAATCCAGTGGATACGTGTTCCCCATCGAAGGTTTGTTTGTAGGCAGGGTCACTGAGCGTCTTTGGCTCGAAATAAATACAAAATTCAAAACCCCAAACCAACGGAGAAATGGTGGTCAGTGGATATCAGTCCTGATTTACAAGAAACAATACAAAGGAAAGAAGAAAAAAAAGAGATGCCGGGAAAAAAATGGAAAAAAGCGCTCAAAAAGAAGAGCACAGACAAAAGTATTTTATTCCTTGAATCATTCTGACAGAATTTTAAAACCCTTTGGGGGCCCCTGAAAAATTGAAGTGATTCTAATCCCAGGTAGTCCTGGTAAATGCAATTTTAGGTAATTGGCCATCAGCTTTTTTCCCGTTTGGGGTCAAAAAGAACTGCAGAAGCCTTCCGAAGGGGACGCTGTAAAACCCCTATCATCGACAAATGGCACTTTCATCCCCTTCATTGACGGAAAAGTTATGATTGTCATGGACTGAGACAGCGGTAGTACGGCGACCACCGACTTTGTCGCGCTCTCAGCCGTCTTCATGTTCAAATATTGGGGGTTTTTAGGGAAAGGCCCTGATTATTTCTTTCATCACCCCCGACCAAGGACTATAAACCTGGTATTTTCACTCGCCCCTGGGTTATTACCTGAACATTACGCCCGTTTGATGTTCCCCGGGGAATTTCGACCCTTCACTATTTTTTCAATTATTGGTATGAAACGACAACGGCCCCCTGCGACTCCTCAGTCAATGCCAAAGTCCTGGTAACAAAAGAAACGGCACTGCGACTCCCGCAGCCATGAAAAAGGCCTGCAAAAACGACAAGGGGATTGCCGGGCTCCTACAGTCAATGCCCAAAATCCCTGGTAACAACGACAAAAGGCATGGTCTCAGTCAAGCCAATGTCCCCGACAAAAACGACAACGGCACTGCGATCTACAGTCAAAGCCAAAGTCCCCCTGGTAACAACGACAACGGCCTTTCGCTCCCAAGTCAATGCCAAAGTCCTGAAAAAAAACGGCCCCGCGATCCCGTAGCCAATACAAATGTCCTGTCAACAACGACAACGGCATGCGATCCCAAGTCAAGCCATGTCCCCGAAACACGACAAGGCCCACTGCGACTCCTAAGTAATTAAAGTCCCTTTACAACAACGCAAACGGCACTTTTACTCTCCCCGTCAATGCCAAAAGTCCCTGAAAAAAGACAAAGGCATGCGCTCAAAGCCAAAGTCCCCGACAAAGACAAACGGGATGCGACTCCTCAGTCAATGTAATGTCCCCGCAACAAACAAAAGCACTGCGATTCTACAGTCCCTTTCGATAGTCGCGAGTTTTTTCCTCAAAAAAACCAGGCTTTGATAATCCACCATGGGAGTCCCAATGATCAAGCTTCAGATACACGTGCAAAATGTGAAAAACATTTTTCAGGCGAAGTTTTTCCCGAATCCCTTTACCAGATACACATTGATTCTCTGTTATCCCAAGTTCCCAAAACCCCTCGTATTAGAAGGGTGATACGTGCAGCAGGGCGAGCAAACGGTTTGCTTGGGAAACAGGCGGATTGTAAATAATAGACAGGGTTTTCAACATTAGCTCTGGTTGGGGAAGCGATTTCAGAAACTTTTTATATTACTGGCATTTGGACAAATCAGAGGTATGCTCAGTTCTGAAATGTCTTCTCACAGCCACAGCGAAGGTTTTTTACGAAAAATCACATACAGTTCTCTTTTCAATTGTCTTTGAAAGACTGTTTTTTATGTTAAAGGGCAAATCAAAGATGTCGTTCCCCACAAGTTTGCATTTAAAAATGGCTGGTAGGAAAAGAAATGGGCCCTTTAAAGTGTAATTGGTTTCGATGTTTTTCGTTTTTAATTTTCATTTTCGATGTGACGGTAATGATATTTTTGTTTGTTTTGTGTTACGGTTGGTATCTGTAATTTTTTTTTGATAATTGGCACAGTATAATCAGCTGAATTTTACACTCGGATATTGTTTATGTGACAGCGTTTTATTATTTTTTGTTTGCTTGTTGAAAATCTTTGTGCCAAATTGTGGGGGCCCCCAGTAATTGTTAATGTGTTAACATTTAAAAGTGATTCATTGGCAGTTCGTTTTACCGTTTTGAAAGAGAAATTTTTAATGAGTATAAATCGTATAAAATGATTCATATTTCAAGGACTTTTCAAAATGTTTTCGAATTTCGACCACAGGCCCCTGTTCAATTTGGTTATACACATGTGTAAAAACATACAGCAATAAAACAATTACAAAAATTTTCATAAGGTGACTATTGAGTGTAAAAGGGAAACAAAGAACTGGAAAAAAACCAGAAAGTCACTTGCAGATTGCATGTATATGGTGTTACGTTTTAGAACACTTTTTATTTTGATTTGCGATAACAAGTTTTTTTTAAAACAATTGCATTGTTTTTCATTGGGGTGTTGTTCATGTGACAACGGTTTGATTTTGTAGAATATATGTGTGCAATGAGTAGTGTTTCATGGTCTTTTTAAAAAATTTTTTATTACTCTTTTATATCTTACTTAATTTTGTAATTTTTGTTTATATTTTTAAAAAAAAGTTTTTACGGCTGAATTGCTGGTGGTGTGTACAGTTAGAAAACGCTGAAAATTACAGTACTGAAATTACGTTTTTCATTTAGTCGTTCAAATCAATTGGACTGGTTTTTTGCCTGAAATTCAAACAGCCCATGTTGTAGATTGTGTAGTTCTACATTGTTGTTGGATTTGGTATAGGAGGGGTTTTGGTGTAACTAAAATTGAAACGTAAAATTCTTTTTTTGCAAACGCGTTTTTAAAATTTCACGTTTATTATAAAAAAGTGAAACCTGGATTGCATTTTTTTGAAAAAGAACAAATCAAAAAAAAATTTAATTAAACTATTTTTATTAAAAAAACATTTTCTTATTTTTTAAAATTCATTAATTTTTTTCTCCTTTTTTTTTTACTTTTTTAAAAAAAATATTTTTTAAAACCCCCTTTTTTTCCTTTTAAAATTAATAAAACATCTCAAAAAAAATTTCCCATTTTTTTTTTAACTTTACCAATTTTTCCCCCTTTCAATTTTCCTTTTTAAAATTTTTAACCCAAATTTTTTTTTTTTTTTCAAATTTTATTTTTTCTTTTCAAATCTCATCCCCAAAAAATCAAAACCCCCCCAACCCAAAAAACCCCATTTCCCCCCTATTTCACTAACATTAATTTTCCAAAAAAAAAACCTTTTTTTTTTTTTATCCCAAAAACATTAATCTTTTTTTTATCTTTTCCCCAACACAATTTAAATTTAAACTCAAACCCCCAAAAACAAAACCCCCCCCAAATACTCTCAAAAAAAACTTTTTTTTTACCCCCCCCCCCTATTAATTTATCATTTAATCTTTTTTTTTACTATACCCCTTTTAAAACCCAACCCCCAATACACCCCAAAAACCCCTTAACCA
>JAMYXO010004549.1:15000-17244 GCA_033310375.1 Conus canariensis | reverse complement strand
CGGGTGCCCCCAAACTAATACCCCATGAACTCCCACGGTGCCAGGATGCTTTGTACCAAATTTTGGTGTCGATCGGTTGGAACTTGGCGTGCAAAGGTTTAACACACAGAAAGACAGATAGACAGACAGAAAGACGGACAGGTTTCGGGGGAAAAAAAAAAAAAAAAAAAAAAAAAAATATATTATATATATAAAAAAAAAAAAAACCATTCGGGGAGTTCAAATTTTTCGTTACACAGGCGCAGGTTCAGCGTCAAATAGCACTAGGCGTACTAGAGTCTTACATCACCATACGGAAAAAAAACTCATTTATGTCATGAACAAATGAAGAGACAGTGCACGGACGCTACAACCATGCTTGGACGTGCTGCAAATAACCGTCAACGAGCAGATGGGCAGCCATCAACAACGTGCCATGAATGCACTGTGCAGAAGCTATGATGACATGGAACTGTAACAGCCACAAAAACAGCAATGACCTAACTGCTTTCCTGACAGAAATTACAGAGGTGGACAGCCTGTGTGCAAACATAAGTCCTGATAGCAGCAGGAAGGATTGTCATTCACAGAATAACTGCAGGGGGATGTTTTAGGGGAATCCCAACATTCAAAAGTTATAGCTATTTCGAGGGCCACAGCAATGGCTACCGTTACGGGATCAGTTTCTCTAGGTAGAACAAAAGCATACAGCTCTGCTGATTCTTTGACAGAATGATGCATTGGATTTTGAAGCTGGCAGATTAGAAATGTACGCAGAGACGTGGAAAAAGGCTGACAACAGATCTTGAAATCATTAATTTAATTAATATCAAATTTGACTGCCCACTTCATTTCTGGTCAACACTGTCACGTTGTTAGTCAACACTGAATAACGGAGTGCTATCCTTTGTATTGAAATCGTTAAAAAAAAAAGTTACAAAAAAGAAGTGATCTCTGTATGTCAGCATGAAAAGGGGGAAGTTCTCAAGTCTGTTTTGACAAAGCTCAAGAAAGATGGATCACACAGAATGTTTCAAATGTAAACACTCTCTGAAGAAGTCAAACATCACACGTTTCAATACGGAAATTTCATTACTTCTCCATAGTCATTTTAGGAGTTGTTACATGGCATCAGTAGATATGAAGGATTGCCATTACTTTATCTCATTTCATAAACAAGAAAGATTTTTTTCCTCTCCAGATTTCAGCGGAAAGGACAGCATTTGACTATAACATGTTTCAAAAGCAGGTGGTTGTAGAGCTCACAGAAAATCACAGAACTGATTAAGTCCATTTTCGCTTGTCTGAGGATGTGGAGACACATTTGATATATTTCGTTGAATATTCACTTCTCACTGGAAAGACTAATAATGGGAATTTATACAGAACCTTACAAAGCAGGGTTTCTTGCTCATCTAGATAAATCTGTCTTGGAGCCGGCACACAGACCACTCGGTATTCAGGAGTCAGTACTTACCAAGTACATGCGACATGACTCTTACTTACTGCAAAATAGAGCCCCCCGTCATGGTCGAGTCCCAAACTTGACAAAAAGCAAAGATCCACGTTTAAGAGAAGTAGCACAGGTTATAAGAACAATAGTGAAAAATCTTTTTATCCCGTCAAATGGGCCCCCGTATCATTTTGCGTTGAGGAATAACGAAATGAGTTTGTCTTCAAAACGAGTTTGGGAATATGATCAGACAACGGTAGTTTAAATGAGTAGGCAAGAATGGAGATTGAGGGCGGCCACGCCCGTGATACATCCGGGGATATTTGTTGTGTTTATATTGTTTCCCAATTTGACTTTAAAATGTTATATGGGGGCCAGGAAGGCCAGGGCTACCAGTGAACGCATTTTCCATAATATTTTTAAAGGGTGCATTTTTTAACTTGGTTTTTTCCGTCCAGTAAAAGTGAATGAGTCGCTTAATGACTGCCAAAATATCACCGTGCTGTCGAACATTATGGAAAAATTCCTTATGTGTACTAAATTAAAAGAGCGTTGGAACAGTGTTTTAAATAGATTTGTCTGTGTAGTTATTCCCTGGGAAACCGATCACTACTGAAACGGGAATTTTGATTTTGGGATGATGCAGGGGGTGGAAATTTAGTGAGGATTTGTTTTTGTGGCGTGCAGAAGGTGGAATACAGCAGCAATTGATTTATTCGCCCCAGGATCAAAAAACTTCCTCGTAGTCTCTTAAGAATGTTTCTGTGTGTAGTTTTGATTATAATTTTTATTTTTTGTTGTCTGTTGTCTGT
>JAMYXO010004549.1:0-10000 GCA_033310375.1 Conus canariensis | reverse complement strand
TTCAAGCCGAACAAATCCACCCCCCCTTGATTCGAACTCATGTCACCTTAAAGGGCAAACGTATAACCTAGACGATGGGTTCTGATTATGATAGGACAAATGAGATGATGATGATTTTGATAATGTGTATAATTTTCAGCAGTGTGTATTATTATTATTTTTATCATTTATTTTTTAATTCATTATTATCTTTTATTATTATATTTGTTTTTATTTGTTATTATATTTTGTATCATCTATCTCATTTTTATTTAATGTTTTTTTAATTATCATCTCATATCTTTTATTTTTTATTATTATTATATTCTATTTCGCAGGGGGCAATACATACAGAAATGTGTCGAGCAGTGCTTTAAATTATCTGCTGATGAGTTTCGGACAATAGTAATTTGGATTAAGGACGCGCTGTCCCCCTGTTGCTTCGGATTTTCTTTCATTGTTCTACTTTTTCCCTGAAAAGAAACTTTTGATTACACGTTCTAACGATTGTGATATTTGTGCCAAACAGGAATTGTAAAGAAAGGGGGGGGCCCGGGGGGGGGGGGGGGGGGGGGGGGGGAGGATAAAATGGGTCGGGAAAAAAGGGGGGAGAGGCGGTTTAAAAGGCTGGAAAGGGGGGGGGGGGGGGGGGGGAGATCCCCAAATTGTCTGCCAAATTTTGATAAAGAGGTAATTAAAATATGCAAATTTGACAAAGATCAAGCCCGATTTGTCAAAAATGTGGGGGACATTTTTTAGTTGTTTCCCTTTTTACGTCAATAGTTATATTCGTCATTATCATTACAGGCATTGCAGTTTACCCATGTAATTAATCAGTGAACCGTTGCTCTTTTTCTTCGAAAACCTTTGCCAAAATAGGCCTTTTTGTTAAAACTCCATTTTTTTCTTGTCTGTTATATGGACGGTCTTCCCAAAACTCACCTATTTTTTTCGTTACTCTGCCTAATTAAAGAAGAAAAAAAAAAAAAGGAAAAAAAAGTCGGTTTTCCCCCTCTTTTGCCCCCGGGATTGGGGCCCTTGATGACAAATCTGAAAAAAAAAAGTAGAAAAGTTGGAGTGGTTTTTGTCCCGTTGTCCTTTCCCCCAGACCCCTATATGGTGTTCCTTTTAACTGAGCCTAGAAGACTCGGATCATTTCTGCTGGAGTCTTTTTTGTGTCGGATCTACCCTTTGAAAATACACCTAATTTTCTTTTGTGGGTTTGGATTAAAATTTTTTTTTCTTTTGCCGAAGTTTGCCTTTTCTTTCTTTTTCCATTTTTCTTTTCCCCCTTTTTTTTAGTTTGTTCAAAATTGACTCATGTGTTGTTGCTGAAGAAAAATTTTTTTTTTGTTTGTTTGATGGTTTGGTTCTTTTCGTATTTTAAAACCATCCGCTTAGTTAAAAAAAGTTTGACTTTTAGAACAGCAATGTACGTAAAAAATATGAAAAAGAAGGGAAAAAGAAGAAGAAGAGAAGAAGAAGAAGAAGTTCACAAAATCATAAATAAAGGGAGAGAAAAAGCCCCCGGAGAATGGTTAACTTTGATATTAATGCCAAGCTTCGCAAACTAAACAGAGGTAGTAAGAAAGGAACAGGGATGAAACGGAAGTGCTATGGTTGTAAACATTAAATAATAATTACAACCGATCTTACCACTCAAAATGTACATCCCGCCGATTCGTCTTATTAAAAAAGATTTTGGATCCCAATTTTCCGTATAGCTAAATAGAAAGCTAAAGACAGTGTGCTTTGTGTTGTACGCGGTTTTTACACGCCACAAAGGAGCGCCGAAGAAAAAACATATTTTCCTTGATTTATTTGGGGTTGTTGTTTCGAAATGATTCTTCAGTTGCTGTGATTTTTTAAGCTGTTGTTTTCATTTTGGTTTTGGTGGGGTGTGTGTGGTGTGTGTGTGTTGTGTGTGTGTGGACTCTCTCTCTCTCTCTCCCCCTCTCTTTTCCCCCCCTTTCCCCCCTTTTTTTTTTTTTTTTTTTTTTTTCCCCCCCTCTCCTCTCTCTCTCTTTCCCCGGGGGGGGGGGGGGGGGTGTGGGGGTGTGTGTGTGTGTGTGTGTGTGTGTGTGTGTGGCGCGCGCTGCATTTTGTGGGTGGGGGGGGGGGGGGGGGGGGGGGGGGGGGGGGGGGGGGCGTGTGTGTCATTTCGGTGCATGATGCCAGGGTTCATTGGGTTTTTTTTTTGTTTGTTTGTTTTTTGCCTTGGAAACCCAAATTTTTTCTGCAAATAACTTCCCCGGCCTCGTCTGGACCCTTTGGAATAGGCACGTCAACAGAAAAAGGGGGGCGGGTTAGGAGGCAGAATTCCCTTGTACCCCGAGTCCTATCATCCCTTTGGGCCCAATGAGTGTTACATCTTCTTCCAGGATGGTTTAGTTGAGATTTGTCCCGATTGTACAGTCAAAAATTGAAGGTTCCAACGTCGGAAACATGACACTTGGGTTTTTTTTTTTTCGTTTCCCTTATGAAAAAATCAAATTTGGGGAAATTGGGAGGCACTTAAAAACGAGATCTCCATACAAGGGTCGTTTGACTTTATCTTTACATTGTACCTATACAGATCCCCATTGAACTTGTAGACATCCCAGGCTATTCATTTTGATGTTTCTACCCAAAAATTTAGCTAAACGATATACGGTGTGTGGTAGTGTGCGTGCGTGGGGGTGCGTGCGTGGTGGTGGTGTGTTGTTGTGTGTGTGTGTGTGTGTGTGTGTGGTTGTGTGGGTGGGGGGTGGGAGGGGGGAGGGGAAAAGGGTGTGTGTGTGTTGTGTGGTTTGTGTGTGTGGTTTTGGCGGGAACCCGGGGGGGGGGGGGGGGGGGGGGGGGGGGGTCAGAGAAAGACAACGCCGTTTTTCCCTTTTCAAAAAAGAGTTATCTTTTTCGTTGTGGGTCAAGTTATCTACGATTTGTGCGTGCGTTTGGGAAAACCGCGCCCCAAACGGGCCCAAAATGAAAAATGAATCGATCGGTGATAATAACAGTAATAAATGAAGGGAAATGTTGTAACATGGTGGCTGCCTTGCAGACGCCGAAGATTCACACACCAAATCCTGGCATTTTCTCTTTTGATTGAAATTCTTAAGCTGACTGGTATTTTGGGGGAGGGGGATGTTATGTTCCCCACGGATGCCCAAAAAAAACAACCTTTTTTCTACGGTATTGTTTTTCCTTTTTCCCCACTAGACAAGAATTTTCTTTTTTTTTTTTTTTTTTTTTTTTTTTTCTTTTTTTTTTTTCCCTAAAAAACGTTATATGAATCTGATTCTATTTTCGGAGTCTATCAAAAAGAAATCGTGTGGGGCGGAACAGGCCTGATGTTTCCAGACTCCAAGATAAACCCATAGGTGTGCTTATTTGTGTTTTTGCGCAAGGACGTAGGAAATCAGATAAACGTTGTCAAATGTCATGTAACCTTTTTGCAGCGTTCAGACACATTACGTAAATACACACACGCAAAAATAAATAAATGAATAAAAAAAGGGAAAGGGAAAGGGGAAAGAAAACAGAAAGAAGAGTATGAAATACAAGACAAATAGATAAATGACGAAATAAAAACGAAACAAAGCAAGAAAAAAAAAAAAAGGATAGTTGGAGAGGAGGTGGGCACCGTTAAAGCCTTCTATTTGGCCATTTGAAATGCCACGATAGATACCTATAAGCTGCAAAAACCTTTGTTCAGGCGATCAGTCCCCCCTATGAGCTAATCATCATCTTTCACCCCCACCACCCCCAACCACCACCATCATCATCTTCATCTTTCTTTAAATCATTACTATTGTTGTTGTTGTTGTTGTATTATTATTATTATTATCATTTATTATGGTTGTTGTTGTTGTTGTGTGTTGTTGTTGTTGTTTTTGTTGCTGCTGTTGTTGTAATGTTGTTGTCGTCGCCCGTCATCATATCACCCATTACTACCATCATCATCATAATCTTTATACCATGATTATCATTCACTATCTCATCGTTATCGTTGTTACAACCAAAGTTGGTTTCAGACTCAATTTGTCAGAGGATCATGCTGCTTTTAGACAGTGATTTTCGCTTTTATTTATTTATTTATTTGTTTGTTTATTTATCTATTTATGTATGCAAGTATGTATTTACTTATCTATCTATTCATTTTTTTCGTATTCATTTATGAAATTTATCCTTTTAATTTATTTTATTTATTCTTCTTCCCCCACTGAGGTTAAAGAATTGCAGAATGAGCTCGCATGTTTGCTGTCAGTCAGGTTATGACGCCTTCCAAAAAAAAAAAAAAGAGTTTCTCGTCGACGTAGCTGCGAGCCAAGTGATTCATTTTCTTAAGGGACAGAATTTCAACCTGAAAGGGAGATAAGGGCAGGCACTTTTTTGGTCATGCATGGCACATTCTCTCTCTCTCTCTCTCTCTCTCTCTCTCTCTCTTTTCTTCTTTGTTTTCATCACCTCATCCCCTCGCCGTCACCCGTTTCGTACTGTCGTTTAACCCGCCTGATTAACTACATGTTCAAAGCAAGCTGTTGCGACAGTCGGTGCAAGCTGGCGCGACAGTTGCGGCGCTCTGACCTTTGTTACTGAGTGCGGGATTTTAAAAGAACCGTGGCGTGGAGGAAATAATATCTTGCAGCTGACAGACTGGAGACGCGCGGAGTGATGTATCCATCTTTACTGGGGTGATATGTACAAATTAACGGAGGATAAATTCTGTGCGCGGGGGTAAAATTGTTCCCCGTCGCTTGAACTGGGAAAAACAATCAAGGTGAAGAATGTGTGGACAACAAACCGAAAGAAGTAATGGAACTCAGGAAGACAGGAACAGCGTTCCAGAACCAGCGTTCTGGAAGAAAGCGTAGACGTTTTAAAATAGAAACCAAAAGATGCAGTAGGAAAAATGTTTGGCTTTAATACAAGCGAAGAAAAGAAAAAAAATGGTAAAGTGTTTCACAATGACTGACAATCTGATTTTTCATCCTGCAAGGATGGCTGGCGTACGCTCCCCTATTTGCCCGTTACACGTTTGAAAAACAGGAATAGTCATTTGGTGTGGCCACGTCCCCATCCACTTTGGTACGGTTCTTCTGTCAGGGAGACGGGATGTCCATGTCAGGGACCGTGACCGCACGGTGATACACAAAAAGTGAAACAATATCAGGGGTTTTGCACTCACAACACAGCGAAATCATATGCTGGATTTCTAAAAGAGATAAGGGCAAACGGGATTTTTTTTTTTTTTTTTTTTTTTTTTTTTTAGTGGATGCGATGGCATTTTCGCGAAAGATGCCTCGGTTGGGGGGGATTTTCACTTTCTCTTTTCCTTTCACAACCAGTTCTGTCACAGCCTTCACAGGACGCACGCAGCACGCACGCCCCGCAAGCACACACGCCGAATGCACGCCAACTCTCTCTCCCCTCTCTCTCTCTTCTCCTCTCTCTCACACACACACACACACCACGCACGCCCCGCACGCACGCACACACACACACACACACACGCGCGCGCGCGTAATTGGTGAAAACTGCACATTCCCAAATTCACACCAATAAACCTTTCTGTTAAGCAGATGCATACGATCAAAGGGGTATTATAATAATCCAAAACCAATTAATGTTCTCTGACTTGGGAACTGTTCATGACTATTACATTTCAGGAACGTGAGAAAAAATACTGTTTTAATCATGCACAGAAATTTATAATTCTCGTTTACTTTTTTTTTGTTTTTCTTTTCTATTTTTTTTTTTTTTTTTTTTGCATTACTTTGAAACTGTTCCCCCCTTCTTTTTATTTGACAATTTTAAATAGGCGGTGTTTTTTGGGGAGGGGGTTTATCAGACAGGGGGGGGGACAGTTATTCGGTGTTACCCCAAAGGGGGCCCACAATTTTTTTTTTCCTCTTTTGGGCCAAAAAAAAGAAAAACAACAACAACAACAAAACAAAAAAACGAAAAAGGATTTCCAGTAACAAATTTTTTTTCCTATTTTGCCCCCCATCTGGTTGTCTGGAAAAGAGCAATTACAATGTTTCCCAGTTACGACAATTTCCTTAAAAATCTTTTTTCCCGAAAAAAAGAAGACAAAAAAGATAACTTTATCACCCACGGAAATAGTGTTAAAAAAATGTAATTTGGGGAAACCCATGGAAAGAAATCGTTTTTCCTAAAGAGAATAGTAAACAGGTTTGGTCCCCCCACCTCCCCCGCCCCAACCCGGGGAAAGCGGTTTGTGTTGCTCGCCGGCTTACCCGAACCCTGTTTTAGTTTTAAATAGAAAACACTTTCAAAATACATAATGTGAGGATTATCTGTTTTTTAAACTAATTTAGAAAATTTTTAGACTTTGTTTTTGCTTAATCTTCGTTTTTCTTGATGTTTCAATAACATCATTTTCAGATAATCATCAAATGCGTCTCTGTTTTATGTGAAAAAAATCCCGTTTTTAATTGCTTTTAAAAGTCTTTTAAAATGGGGTTTTTATTTTGACAAAAAATCCCACATTTCCCCAGCATGTCCCCCACTAAAAACCCGTTTGAAAAGTTTTCTTTTTTAATATGTTCTTTCTGGAACAGATCTAAAATAAATAGTGTCGCGTTCCCAAACAGTCGTATCCGCGGTTGATTCAGTTTTTGCAAGCCCAAGAAAACACAATACACGCAGTAATTAGCAGGCCGAGGTTGTTTAAAAACTGTGTGTCCCCCCTATGTTTGCCTAAAAAAAAAAAAACACCCCTCGCGCGCCTACTGCGTTTCTTTCTCCCCGGGGCTCGCGGGCGCTTTGGCCAGGTAAAATTGAAAACATTATTGCATCGCAAATGTTCTTGAACTTTCCCGAATGGGAAGCCCCCCATTCGGTTTCAGGTGGTGTGGGTTTGGGGGTGTGTGGGGTTCGCTTAACAAGACAAGGGCCCTTTGTTTAACAGAAACAGCACACAGCAGTTAGTTGACAATGTACATACCTTCTTACATCCGTAGTGCTCCCCCGGGGGGGTTTTTTAAGCGCATGATTTTTGGGCGTCAAGCGTGGCTTGTGTATAGAAATGTGTTTGCGATTTGGATTTTTTCAAAGTTTTGTCGTTTTCTTTTTTTTTTTTTAAACCCAACGATGGGAGTACTTCAAATGATAACATTTTTATACATATTTTAACACAACCCACCAGCAGCGCGACAAACAGCAATGTTTAAAGTGTGAGTCAGTCAGGGAAGGTGGTCAAAAAATTCACCCCAAAAGATAGGTCTGTCCGCACAGCGGGCGGCGTAACCGTTCTTTGTATAGCGTGGTGCCCCTTTTTTTTCATCGGTTAATGTGTTGCAGGCCAGCCCGACCCTTCTCGCGCTCAGGCACACCCGTTCGCACAAAGCAAGTGGTGAATATCAAATGACAAGTGGTCTACCCGTTCACTTTTTCCCCCCAAATCCTTATTAATACCCCCAAATCTTAATTAAGTCACCCCAAGTCCTTAATTAAATCACCCCAAATCCTTAATTAAGTTTTAATTTTGTCCCCAAGTCCTAAATTTAAATTTCCCCCCGTCCTTAATTTGTCGCCCCCCAAATTCTTAAACAAGTTACCCCAAATTCTTAAATTTGTTCTTAAACAGTTACTTTAAATTTTTAATCAAATTCTTATTTAAATTTTCATCAAGTCGTTGAAGTGTTTTCGTTCTTTTTCAAGTCACTTTTAATTATTTATTAAGTTCTTGAAATTACTCATATCAATGGATCAAAATGATTTTTTTTGTTGGCGGTTTGGTATTTTTTTTTGTTCAGATTTTGATTTAGTGGCTGTGTTTTTTTGGGCTGTTTTTTTTTTGCTGTCTTTCTTTATAGTTTTTATAAACGAAAAAAACCCCCCACCAACAGCAATGACGCCAAAATCCCCAATTTTAATCCAAAAAATCCATGAATATTTGGGGGTTTTGCGGGATTTGAAACAATTGTTTTGTTGGGTTGGGCAAAAAACAACTGGTGTTTTTTCATTATGATTTTATGTTGAAAATCAAATTTTTTTTTTTTGTTCCATTGAAATTTTTTCCGCTTAACGCCCCCAGGATTTTTTCCCGGGGGTACTTTTCCCCCGTTTCCCTTTTTTGATTCTGCTGATTTTCGGGCCCGGTTTTTGAAGGGGAAAAAAATTTATGTTTAAAAAGTAATTAACCCCATTTTTAATGGCGATAACAAGTTCCAATTTTGTAATATGTTTCCCTCCTAGGACTCTAATGACTTTGTTAAAACTGGGTCCTGCGTTAAATCATACATAAAAATTTTTTCGAATCTGGGAGCAAATTACTAATGTTTAGTGTACAAACTAAGACCGTTTGCCCCCAAACTTTTCCATTCTTGACCCCCGTTTGGTTTAACCTGTTGTGATACTTTTCAATGTCTTGCGGCGAATTTGTTTAATCTGTTCATGTAATTTATTTCAGGGCTGTTTTTTTTTTCCACTGGCCAAAGATACAGCCTTTCCCTTTTTGGGATTTTAAAATCTTGGTATAACTTGATCATTTGTAATCATAAGTTTAGGAAAAGTTTGGTGCTGAAAACTTAGTAGATATCGCGTTCATTTTATTAAAAAATAAATATTTTTTTATTTTTAAAAAAGAGCACCCAAAAAAAAATTACTAACCTTGTATCCCTTCTGCGTTATTGGAGGCCTAAGTGTAGGATAACAATGCTTGGTAAAAGCCCGTTTAAAAATAAAACCAGCAGATCTTTGGGAAATAGGCTTTGAAGCCCCCAAAGCTGTTTTTGTTTACGCTTCTTTGTACGAAAGATTTTTTATTAAGCAAGAATAATTCAGACAGTATCAATATGAAAAATTAAAAAAATAATTTTTAAAAAAGGCTTCACTCGTAATGTGTTTGGGTGGCGTTTTGGGTTAATGCGCTTGCTTTAGAGAAGTAATTAGCTTTAGAAAACTACGGGTGACGGCGGAGAAAAAGACAAAACAAAGCTATGGAGCAACTACCCGCAGCAAAAGCGCGTTATGAAAGCGAAAATTTGAGCAGTTAGATTTTTTTAACGTGAATAAAAGAACGGGACATGCAGCTTACACTTTAAAGATGTTGATCAAGCAATAAAAAAAATATTATCTTGTAAAAAGGCAAGCCAATCGAGACATTGCCTCCACAAAATTTAGCGATTTTTTTACCATCAGAAAACAAAAAGAAAAAAATATTGTTTATTGCCTTTGGTATGACCCTTGTGTATTTTGTTGGCATAAAATTGGTGAATAAAAAATGAACAAGATTAAAAATTTGCCAAAAGGATATTGGAGGGAATAACAGCAATTAAAAGCTAAGCCAAGCAGCTGGGTCAGTGAACAAAAAGCAAAAGAATGGTTTCAAACAAGCGATTTGGAAAATTTTTACCAGCGCCTAAACAAATCAGGCCACCTTTGGAAATAATCCAAATGACACCCTCAAAGGGTCTTTATTTTACCCATGAACGATTAGAGAAAAAATTTAAGTACGCCCTTACGTCATTGTAAGCTTCAAGATACAAAGATGCGGAACCCTTAACACAAAAAAAAGGGGCTTTGCTGTTGCTGTCGTATAACTGTATATAAAAGAGGCCCCTTAATTTTCCCCACAGATTCAAGTCGTGATGGGAAGAAATTTTAAAAGGACAAATGAATCAATTTTTGTTAAAAAAAAGAGTTACCATTAAAAGGGCTTCCAGGAGTTACAGATCACAGGTTTTGGTTGAAAACTTAAAAAAAAGTTATTGAAGACTTTTTTCTCCCCTTCACAGAGAGCTGATTGACAATTCTCGCAAAACGAAGGGTAAAAAGACTGCCCTCAGTTTTTCGGCAAGAATAATGAAGAATTTAAAAGGGCTAAAACCGTACAAGCAATCAAAAAAAAAAAATAATGTTGTTGAAGGAGGTCGTCATCAAGCAAACTATTACCATTTGGTTTGAAAGTGAGTACCCTTTTTTCGCCCGGGGAAGCGGAAGGGGGGGCACCCCGCATCAGGGCAACAGATCCCCTTTGAGTATTTATATATAAAAAAAAAAATTGTGAAAATGA
>JAMYXO010004548.1:0-17246 GCA_033310375.1 Conus canariensis | reverse complement strand
GCGGTTACTGCTCGTCGTCTGAAAAAAAGAGGAAGTCACGCAGGCACCTCAGCTTGACTTTAGTCTTGGCTCTTAGTCTGGGAGGTTTTTGAAGAGCTTTCCGTCTGTCCTGGTTCGGAGGTAGATACCTTCAGCTGCAGGACCAAATGCGTGTTTCAGCATCACAGCAAAGAAGGATTCCAAAAAACAGGAGGGGGAGCCAGGACCCCAACCCTGTTTCACTCCGCTCCGTATGTTGAAGGCAGCTGATACTGAGCCGTCAAAGACGACGGTGCCTTTCATGTCTTCGTGGAAGGATCTGATGATGCTGATGATGACTTCCACACAGTCTACCCCTTGTCGTGGTGTAGGGTTATTTATCCTTCAAGAAAACAGTGAAAATGAGGGGAATTGTACATCATTACTATTTTTGTAGGAGTGGAATTATCGTCCTTCAAGGAAAACCTCGATAATGGGGACATAATGTATCATTACCATTTTTCTATGGGGAAGGTTATTGCACTTCAAGAAATAGTGAGAATAATTCATCAGGAAAACAGATTCTACTCATGTTTCCTTGAAGGATGATAAATGTACAACTAAAAAAAAAACACTGAACGTAGTTTTGAAGGGATTGTGACTAAACTGCTTTTCCTTTTTCCCTTGAGGGGAACAGCTTTTTCTGTCATTCGTTCCCTGTACCTTTTCCAGCGGCATTACCGCATGCTCGGGGGCCCCCTGTTCACCGTCGCATCCTGGCTTTGCCCCGCTGCAGTCCGGGCACCTGCAAACAAACCCCCAGTATCAGTGTCAAGTCGTCATAGCGCAAACCACCGAGGGAAAAGACCGCACTGCTGCCAAATCACTTTAGCGGGGGTTTCAGTAGTGATTATTCTGATTCATTCTTATGCCGGACACCACCTACAGCCGCCCTCTTCCCGACCTTTCCCCTACAGACACAATGATAGCTTAGTCCCCGGAGTCTGGCGGGGAAGTGTTCCCCCTGGACGATACCACCACGGCCGTCCATCGGGCAGGCCTCCATGGAATCGCCCCTACTGGCGCCTGGTCACGAACTCACTGAGGGCACAGACATGGAAAGGGAAATCCAAAGGAGGTCAGCTTGGGAACAGGCGTTTAAAAAGGGTACAGAACTTGAGACTTTTTTCTAATGCTGACCGATGAGGATGGGGATGATGAAGATGACGTTTTAAGGGGGTGCCATTCTGGTCTGGGGACTGCATGACAGGGTTGTATCTACTTGGGGGTTAGTTGCGTAACATTTTTCCCAGGCGTCAAACTTGGTCCGGGAGATACAGACACCTGCAGTGCTTTGACAGGACATTTGAGCAACACTGTAAAGAGCCCGCATTCTTTAAGGGGAAATTGAAACTCGACAGTGTGATTCCGGTCTTTCCAGCTGAGCCCATAAAAAAACTCAAAGCCGGTAGGAGCCTGTATGGGGTACGATTTTTCCCTCAAATTTAGATGGCTCCAATGGGTATCGGCCCCATGATCTCCCAGCCCTCACTGTTTTCACAGGGAAGGAGTCATCATCTTTCAAGAAACAGCAATGATAAGTGATTTGGCCAAACACAAATAAAAAAACACACGAGTTTGTTATTTTTTTCTTAAAAGACTAATGAGTATTATCCTCGGAAAAAAAAAAAAAAAAAAGAAAAAAAAAAAAAAAGGGAAAAAAAAGTTATGGACTTTCGAAGCTAGCATGCTGCCATAGAAAACAGCTGCCCACGTCAGCTAACATATGTAAGACAGACGACCCACATGCCGCACCCTTTGACCCCTTGGTGGAGACAGCTGAGGGGAGAGAGAGGAGAGAGAGAGAGAGGGGAGAGAGACCTCCAAGGGGGACCTTTCCTTGACGGAGCGGCCGTATCGCTGGTTCCCCGAGATCGATCACCTGTGGGCATTGAAGAGTGGGGCTGTTGGTCAGGTCACGTCATCAAGATGGTCAAGTGTTTTTGGTGCTTCTCTTCTTGGGCTGCTTGGCTTTCACCACCTGCTTTGCAGATCTGCGACTCAAGCTGCGACCTAAGCAACCAGTTAGTTGGTCTCTGTTTCTGTGTGTGGCTTCTCGCTCCCTCCCTCTGTCTCTGTCTTTGTCTCTGTCTCTGTCACTCTGTCTCTCTCTGTCTCTGTCTTTCTCTCTCTCTGTATATTTCTATCTGTTTTCTCTTCCTCTGTTTCCCCAACCCCTTTCTCTTTCTTCCTTCTCTTTCTCTAGTTTTTTTTTGTTTTGTTTTGTTTGCTTGTCCCCAGTCTCACTGTATGTCTATCTGCGTCTCAAAAAAAAAAAAAAAAAAAAAAAAGAAAAAAGAAAAAAGAAAAGTAACAAAAAGGTAATTTGTTAAAACACCTGTTTGGATTTGGTCAGTTGAATCAGAGGGCAGACTGGTTTGGCGGGCGTTCGTACGTGGAACCGTTGGCGAGGGCGTGTGTGGGCCCTTAGGCTAACAGCTGACCGTAAGCTAACAGCAACGCTCACTCCCTGTGGATGTTACCTACATAACTTTTCCAAAAGCCGCGCGGGGAGGACCCGTGTTGTTCGGAGAAACAGACCAGTCCCCAGCTAGCGCGCCTTTAGTAAAATTCCCACGCTCGGGAAAGATGCTGTTCATAGTTTCTTTATCGGCATGCGAGCTCTCTCTCTCTCTCTCTCTCTCTCTCTCTCTCTCTCTGACAGAGTTGCAGACAGGGGTCTTTGCCCCGGGTTTCTCATTTAAACGCGCATAAAGCGACAAAACTAGGGGATGTACCCATTCATGAAGGGGAGAGGTGTATTATTACTGAATTTCTTTCCCAGTTTCAAAATTTTTTTTTCAAAAATCCTTTTTTTTGCGGTGGTGGATTGTACTCTTTTTGGTTAATCACCAAAACCCCTTTTTTTGTTATCAGGAAAACAAAATTTCCGAAAATAAACGCAGAATGCTCTATTTTTGGGACTTATGTAAGGATACAGTGTACTTTACCCGTTGGGGGCCATAGGGGGCCGGGGGTTTTGCGGTCGTGCCCCTTTCCTGAACCAGAACGGTTTCCTTTGAAACGGCCATAAAATAATGGCGTACCCGGGTACCCGCCCCTTTTTCAAAATGGCGGGGATGAGGCAAAAAAAGGGTTTTTGGGGGTTGGTGGTGGGGGTGGGGGGGTGGGGGGGGGAAAAAGAGGGAACTGTAAGACGTTTCGTGTTCACCCAAATAAACAGGTTGTTTTACAACCCATGGAAAATTATTCACCATTGTTTGCTTCCAAAACGGGCCCCTTAACCCCTGAAAAATTTTCCAGCCCTTTTAAATGACCCCTTTTCCCTTTCGACCAAATTTCTTGAAGTCTGGGGCATCTGATCTTCAAAAAAACTTCAAAAAATTTCTGTCGGGGAAATTTAAAAACCTTTTTGAAAAAAAAAAATTTTTTTTCCCGTTGCCCCTGTTGCCAAGAGAGAATACGTCAGTGAAAAGTAAAGGACCGCAGTTTTTTCCCCTTTCCCCCGGAGAACCGTGAAGGCCCTGCACCGAGGGGCGGAACGACGCTTTTGAAAATTCCGGGTGGGCCAACAGCTCCACTATGGGGACCGGGAGCGAAATTGATGACGCACTAAGGGGGTTGAGCGGGGGTAAAATTTTTTTTTAAAAAAAACCGGGGGCCTTTTGCAAAGCAGGGCCCGCCCCGAAACAGGGTTTTTACTAGGGCCGCTGCCTTTAGGTAGGGGGCCCAAAAGAGGGCCCCCGGGCCTCATAGTTCGGGTTGAACGAACAGGGGGGGTGTCCTTGAAAAGTTTTTAAAAAAAAAAAATTTAAAAAAAGGCCACAAATGGCGAATGATGGGCTTAGAAAACCTTTTAGGTGAGATGGTTGGGGGGAAAAATAAAAAGGAGAAAACGAAGTTGAAAATTCCCCCGATGAAGATTTTTTTGTGTGGATTTTTTTTTTTCATTTCAGAAATTTTTTCCCTCTAAATATTTTGGGATGCATAATTTACATTCTTTTTTTCTTTTTTTTCTTCATTTTTTTTTAAAATAAAGAGGTAAATTTACATTTTGTCTTTTTTTAAGTCTGGGTAAAAGTCGAGCAAAGGGAAAAGGTTTGGGGGTTGCGGGGGGAAAAAGCAGGAAAGAAAACCATTTCGGGGTCATTACCAGGGAACCCTTGTTTGCTAAAAGGGAGATTTTGGTATGGGCCATTTTAAAGGCCCTACTTTAAAAAAAAGTATTTTTAAATTCTGTGAAGGGATTTGGATAAGTTTTTTTTTAAAATATGTGATTCGTGAAATCAAAGCAACAAGAATATTATGTTAAAAAATTTGAAAAAATTTTTAACCATTAATTAAAAAGGGGGACTCTCTTCGTTAATTTTTGTCGGTTTGGTGCCAAACGTTGTGTGAGCGAGTGTTCCCAAGGAAATAACGCCCAAGTCAAAAATTCTTTTGTGTGTAAATATTTCCGGGAACAAGGGGTTTTTTAGCTTTAAATTTTCATGTTGGGAATGCAGGGGGGCCGTTTTTTCAAACAGCGAAAAATTTTTGGGTTTTATCCCAAAGGGTTAAAACCAAACGTGAACGTCCCTTAAAAATCCAACCTTTTTTTTGTTGTTGTTTGGCCCGCTGGGGAAATTGCGATGGGTGAGAAAGGGCTAAATTTTGTGAGACATTTGTGTGTTCCCATATGTCAGGAGTCCAGAAGGAAAGAATAGGTTTTTTTGGGGACTTGGGGCCCAAGGGATGCGTTTTTTAAAAACCTTTCCAAAGGGGAACTAAAAATAGGCATTCGGCTCCCCGGGCTCCCTGTTCCCTCCCCGGGGCTTACCAAAATTGGCCTTTTTTATAGTTCTCCTAATGGGAAACATTTTCCCAAACTAATAATTTTGTGGGTTTTAATCTGTTTTTTAACACAAAATTTTAGAAAACTTTTGGGGCCCTTAAGGGTTTTTGGGTTTAAAACCCTTTTCGTTTTTTCTTGATCGTTTTCAATAACTTCTTTTCACGAAAACTTTTCAAAAAAGCGTCTCGCCCTTTCTTTATGAAATAAAACTACAGTCTTTAATTGCTTTTCTAAAGTTTTTTAAAAAATGATTTTAAAATTTTTGGAAATAAAATCAACCCCCCACTTATCCCAGCATGTCTTCCCACTGAAAGCCAGTTTGGGCCGAACCCAGTCATCTATAAAAAAGGGTGTCTGCGTTCCCCCAAAACAGTCTGAAAATTAAACCCGGGTTGACTGTCCAGTTTTTTCCCAAAAACCAAACAAAAACAATTTTTAACAAAGCAGTAAGTCCGGGCCCGGGCGCCCCCTTTTAAAAAATGTGGGGTCTCCCAAATGTTC
This sequence comes from Conus canariensis, assembly GCA_033310375.1. NCBI lineage: Eukaryota > Metazoa > Mollusca > Gastropoda > Neogastropoda > Conidae > Conus > Conus canariensis. Next base: position 11,932 of record JAMYXO010004548.1, on the reverse strand, counting down.
TGCCCAAAAAAATTTCAAAAAAACACGCCTGGGCGGGGCCTTTACTGCTTTTTTTACTCCCCGGGCTCGCGGCGCGCTTTGGCCGGGTCAACTTGCAAAAAATTTTTGGCATCAGAAAAATGTCTTGAAGAAAATTTGTAAAATATCCCGCTCTCCCCCCCACTTCTTATTTTGCACAAACCCCCCCCCCTTTTCACTACAAATCAGGGCCCTTCTCATGCTAGTTTTGGCCAAAATTAACCCTTTTTTACAACCCCAAAAATTAACATGAAAAAACCCTCCCAAATTTGACGCAATCGGTACTTTTAAAAGGGGGGGCTTGGGGCTAGAAAAATTTTGGGGTGTTTATAGAGAAAGGATATTTTTTTACCCCTCAGCTACCCTTCCCCCCAAGTTTTCCCCCTTTCTATTTTTTTTAATATTTTCTTCCCTTCCAGAAACCAATTTAATAATTTCCAGAACAAACAACTAGCCCTCCATTTTGTTTTGTTTTTTTTTAAAATTTTAATAAAATTTATACCCCCCTCAAAAAAAATTTTTTTAAAATTTACTGCCTCCATCAAACCCATTAGCTGTTAAAATTTCACCAAAACCCCCCCCTTTAAAATTTGACGGCAGCGCTTTTAGAACTTTTAGATGGGGGGGACCTTTTTAAAAAAATTAGTATTTTTTTTTAAAAAGGGTTGTAAATGGACATAAAACCCAACTGGGTTAATTAAAAATTTCAAAAGGGTTTTTATTCCCTTTAAAAATTTTTAGATTTTTTTCCTTTGGCTTTTTTTATAAGACGCCCACTATTGTGGAACCCCAAGTTTTTAGCAGGTCTTTAGGGAAAGTGTCCCTTCTCTTTTTTTTTCTAGTGGAAAATTCATATTTAATTTTTAAGGGTTTTTCCTCTTTAAAATTTTAACCAATATGCGGGATTCTTTAAGTACTTCTTTTTAAAAAACAAAAAGTTTTTAATAAATTTTTCAGGTTTTTGTAGGGGGCCCTTATTTGATTCCCTTGCCGCATCAACTTTAATCCAGTTATTTTGAATTTTTCAGATAGGGTTAAACCCACATAACTTTAAAACCAATTTCTCTAAGGGCAACCCTTTACAATTTCCCCGCCCCAATTTTTGGTAATTGGGTACTTTAAAAAACACAGGGCTCGTTTTGCTTGGTTAAAATTAGATGTACATTTTTTTTTATAACTTTTTAAAAAAAACTAATTTAAAAAGGAAAACCTTTTAATATAATGAAAGGGTTTTTATTTAAAATTGAAAGGAGTTTTTTAAATAACCCCCAAATCTTTGACTTCATTAGCCAAACCAGGCGGGTAGAGGGTTCATACGGCTTCCAAAGCCCAGATTTTAAAACCCCTAACTAAATATTTAAATCCGCCAAAAAAGGGTGACAGGGGGGCCATCACCAATGGTCATCTCACCCATGGTTTTTTTCCGAATAAAGTTAAATTTTGCAAATTTACTGCGCAACAAAAACCCCCCCCCCAAGGCTGCGGTGTTTCAATCAAACCCATTTAAAACCCCCAAATTTCTTTTAGAAAGGCCCGTATAAACTTTCATTTTTTATTATCGTATAGACGCATACTAACTGAACTACAAGTACGCCTCCCTAACGGGCAACGCGTTTTTAAACCAAATTTTTCAGTTTTTCCCCAAAGGACAAAAATGCATAAGAAAAAATCTGGGAATTTAATTTAACATTAAACCTTCAAATGATTTTGACAAAATTAGACCACAATCATGGGCTAGGCCCTTGTATTTGTGGGGTACCCAAAAAAAGAATTTTTATTTTGGGCTACTGGCCCGGCCCCAAACCCCTTTAAGTCAAACTCCCCAATTCGATTGGGGGTCCCTAGAAAAAAAAAATTCCCAATGCTTTGGGGAACATTATCTTAGAAAGAAAGTAAAGGTCCCAAAAATGGCCCGGAGTGCAAAAGGCTTTAAATTAAAATCCATAAGAACATCGTTTGGTGTCTATTAGGAGGGACAAGCCCCAAGACTAAATCTAGCATAGTAGAAACAATCTACAGGTTTTTATGCCAGAAAACAATTTTTTAAACACCCAATTTTAAAAAGATGCTATTAACTCTGGTTGATTTGCCCGCCGCAAACAAAGGACCAAAAAGGGCTTTCCCTGCTAGGTCAAAGGTTGACTTTGTTTTTTGGGGGGAAGGATTTTAAATGCTGCCTTCTGACCTTAGGGGCTTTCAGTTTTGGGAAGATCCCGAATTATAACAAAGGGAAATCCTTTTAGCTGGAAAGGGGTCAAAAAATTAGGACAAAAATCAAAACCCTTTTAAAAAACAAGGCCTGCTCCAGCCTTTTTTAAAAAAGGGGAAACAGCCCCGAACCTGCGAAAAAACGACCCCCGCCCCCAGTTATAAGCAAGGCCCCAGAAAACCCTTCCCGAAAGCGACCCCGCGGGGCCGCCAAAATTTTTAAGCAGCCCAAAAAAAAAAGCGGGGCCCCCACCCCTGTTTAATTACCCTTACCCCCGGAAAATTTATCAGGGGAAAAGACCGGGCCCCTTGTTGTGTTTTTAACATTTAACTGGGGTTAGCCATAAATTTATTTCACTAAAAAAATTAAAACCGGGAGCCAGGCCCCAAAAAAACCCCTTTTTGGCCACAGAGGGCCCCCCATATAACCCCCGCTTTCTTTTCCCATAGTAAAACAAAACCCAACCCAAAAACCCCTTTGGCCAAAAATATGCTAGAAAGCCCTCAAGGGGGGGGGGGTTTTGCTGCTAACCCTTTTTAAAAAGTTTGCTAGGGGGTTTTTAAATTGTTTTCTTAAATCCAAATTTTTCTTTTACCGGGCTTTAGGTGTTTTTGGGGCGGGGTTTTTGGGGCCCCATTGGGGCACGCCCATTTAAAGCCCCCTAAACCAGTGTAGGTTGGGAAAACCCCAAAAAAGCCGTCAATATATAAATATTGTAACCCCCGGCTCTCTGAACAGGTCCTTATTTTTTTCTGCCCAAGGGGTAAATGTTTTCATAAAGCAATTTTGTTTATTGTTTCTTTAATTTTTGCTTGTTTTTTGATTTCTAGCTGCGGGCCAGGGGTTGTAGACAGCGTTTCTAAACCCGGCTGCCCTTTTAAACATTAAATCCTGATTTTCTGCTGTATTTTTAGCCCTTTTTTTCTTGCCCTAAAAATTTTTTATCATCTGCCTCCCGCCAAAAATTTTTTCTTTCCCTTTTTCTATCTCTCTATCTTTGCTCGCCCAAATTTTGCCAAATTGTTTATTTTAGTTCACCCCTTTTTTACGGGAGGAAGCATTAAGCCCCAGGATTTAAGCATGGCAATGGAGAATTTCACCCAATTTTGGGTTTTAAAATTTTGGGCTTCCCCTTTTTTAAAAAAACGTCTCCCAATTTTCCCGGTGATTGGGTTCATCGGGTCTTTTGGGGCCCTAATCTTGAAAAGATTTTACAAATTTTATTTTTAATCGTGGTTTTACAAAACCCCGCTCCCCAAGTTCTCTAAAAGCACTTAAACAGCCTCCCGGCCCTTTAAAATCTTTAATAAGGGGTAATCGCCCTTTGGTTTGGGGAAACCCGGGGGGTTTTTTCTAAGAATTGTGGGTCAGGGTTAAAAACTTGGGGGCGGGGGCTGGCTTTGTAGTAAGTGAAAAAGGCCCTTTTACTAAAATCCTTTTCATAACCCGGGTTGGGGTTATTTTTTTTTTCCATCTTTAAAAACAAAGCACTGTGGCCCCTTTTGGTGGCTCTTTTTCCTTAATGCTTCTATAGAATGAGTTAATTTTTTTTGTTAATAGTTTTTTTCAGGGGGGGGGGGGGGGGGGGGGGGGGGGGGGGGGGGGGGGGGGGGGGTGTTAATTTTAAATTTTCCAAAAGGGGGGGTTTTTTTTTAACAGGGGGTTTTTAAGAACGGGGCTTCTTCAAGTTTTATTTTTCTAATAAGGGCCCGATTTTTGTTTCAATTTTAAACTTTTTCAAAGGATCAATCGCGTCAAAATCCCTTCCCTCCAAAATTTTTTTTTTTTATTTTTTCTTTTTTTTTTTTTTATATAAAAAAGAATTTATAACGGTTTTGACCCCGATCCTTTCTGGGGGAAAAAAGAAAGAAACCCCACGGCGTTTAAAAAGGGATTTAAAGGGAGACTGTAATTTTTGGGAAATACCCCCATCAAAAAGTTTTAACCCCGGGCAAACTTTAATAGTTAAGGGTTTCCCCGGATCTTTGGGGCTGGGGGTTTTTATAATTTCCCCGGGGACCCCTAAACTAAACATTTCAAAAAATTTTGAAAATTTTTCATCGGAAGATCCTAAAAGCTACTGTTGTTGCAAATTTTTGGGGAGGGAAATCGTTAATTTATAGCAATCCCAAAAGGGGGGGCAGAGAAGTATTTGTACTTTGGCGAGGGAGACATTTTTGCCCTCTATTCTGACCAAAAGGGTGCTAAAAAAGAAAAAAAAGAGAAAGTTTATCAAGGAATAAAAAAGTCCAAAGGGGCCCCAAACACAGGGGTTGGAGCCCAGGATGCAAAGGATGATGTTAAAGATGAAACAGAATCGGAAGTCAATTTTGGGGAACAGAATCTGCATCCCTCTAGATTTTGAGCGTTAAAGCGCATATCCATATTACCAAGGGTCACATTAAAAAAAAAACATTTTTCTTATGAACTGACAATTTAAACCAAGGGAGTTCGTTGTTTCTGTCTGAAGAACCCCGAAGCTAAATACACAGTCAGCGACTTTTTTCTTTAGTTTGATGGGTTTTTACTAACCCCTGAACTGGCCCCAAAACAATTTTTAAAACCCCAAGTTTTTAAAAATAAAACATTTTTTTATTATGAAAGAGTTTTTTTAAACTCCACTACAGAAAAAAAGAAAAAAAGCGAGTAAATCCCCTGGAACAACCTTTTTAAATCAGTCTCCCCGAAGTCTTTAAAAGGGGAAATTTTGTTCTTGTTTTTGGAAAAGGGAAAAACTCCTTTTCATAGAGAATCAGAAGCGTTTTATAATCCAAAAATTGAGGGGGGTTTACCTGCCAAAAAAAGGGAAGTCTGATCAGTTGTATTCAGGGGGCGGGCCTTTTACCTCCCCCAACACTTTTAGGAAAAAAAAAAAGTTTTTCGCTGGGGGGTAGGAAAAAAGAACCTGCATTTTTTCGGAAGTAAAAAACTTGCCTTTAAAGATGTAAGACTCGAAGACTTTCTTAATAACTTTAAAAAAGGGGGGTGGGGTGGATTTTGAACCACATTTGACAACAGATTGTTTTTGGGAAATGGAGAAAGGGTAGGGCCCCGAAAGGTATAAAAATAAAAATTTTCCCGAAAGCAAACGGAAAAGCCCCAAAAACCCCAAAAACATATTTTTTAGGTTTGTGATGCTTTGCTAAAAAATTTTAAGGGGAAAACAGGGCTTTAAAAAAATGTGGCCCTTTTTTTAAAATTTTCCCCGAAGAAATATTCAAATAAAAACCCAAAGGAAAAGTTTGAAGTTTCTGCCCAAAAATCCCCCCAAAATGTTTTTCTTTTTCCCGCGGGATTACGGGTGTGGGGAAAAATGTCTTCGTACTTGATTTTTTTACAAAAAAGTCTAAGGGTTTCCCTTAAAGACACATTTGTTAAAATTTTTCACAAACCCTTAAGCACAAACCCGTTTTAACCAAAGAAAGGAAAAATTTTTTTGGAACCAAAACCTTTAATATATTTTTGTTAGGTTTCCAGGACCTGCGGGGGGGGGGGGGGGGGGGGGGGGGGGGGGGGTTTTTTTTAGAACAAATTTCTTTTTGATATTTGAAGGGGAACCTGAAACGCTGTTTATTATTGATGGGAATGTTCAGGTGAAAGAGACAAATTTTTAAAAAAAAGGGAAAAGCACTGTTTTTTAAAAAGGGGTTAAACCTTTAGTGGTCCGCCAAGGGCCTTATTTTGTTGTCCCCTTAACTCAAAATAAAAATGGGGGTGTTCCCCAAAAGACCTTTTCGAAAAAAAACCCCGGGCCCCGTTAAAACCCCCGGGGTTGGTTTTTATTTTACAAAATTTTTAAAGGGGAAAAAAGATAGTTTTGAAAGAATGTTTAAGGGGGAAATTATATAATTTTAGGGGACAAAGATGAGCTTTAAAAAAAAAAAAGAGCAGTTAGAAAAATCCCCCCCCGCACGCTAAGCTATGCTTAACGGACTGACCCTCCCAATTTTCCCTTTTTTTTGTTTTTTGTAGATTTTTATTATAATTTTAATATTTAAAAAGAATGTCTCGGATGGGGCCAATCCTTCCAAAAAGGGGGCCCGCCCCAGCTCCTAAATGCACGTAAAATAGAGCTAAAAGACCTAGCGACCCCCAAATGAGTTTGAATCTTTTTAGGGAGTTCCAGGAAATTTTGGTTTTTTGGAAAATTTGAGGGACACCGGAAAGGGTGGGGTTTCCCAAAAGAACAGAAATTGAAGACAAAAAACGGCCGCAATAAACCTACCCTTTTGGAAAGAGTAAGAAATCTAAGGGGCCCAAACCCATTTTGGGAAAAACCCAATTTCAAAAATTCATAAACGAGAGAAAGTTTGGGGTTTTCTTCCTGAAATTGTTGGAAATTAAAGTTTGAACTACAAACCCCCAAAGTATACCTTTTGGGGTCAGGAAAAAACAAATTTTTAAAAAAAAAAGCTTTTGAATTCAGGCCCCCCTTTCTTGTGTTTTGCCTTAAAAAAAATCCCCCAGGAACAAACCCAAAAGAAAAAACAGATTTAAATAAAAATAGGCAGGGTTCGGAAAATATGCTAAAATAAAAAGGCCCTTACTGAAGTTTGGGGGGTGCCCCCGTTGGGTTGAAAATTTTTTCCAACGCTTTCAGTCATGGGAGGCAAAGGGCGATGCTTTTTTGCTTTTTATTTTTCCGGGGAGGGGTTTTATCTAGTTTTTTCCCGAACATACGGTTTTAATTTTGAGGCATACAAATTAAAGGGGTTAAAAACTTGGAAACTCCTCTGAAGCCGCCATTGTTTATTACTTAAAAAACCGGGAGAAAAGAAATAAACACCCTTTTATCATCTGCAAGGTTACTGTGATGGTTTTACAAAGACAAACTAAAAGTACTTACTTTATTTTCTTAAAGTATGTTGATTTTATTGCGTTTTACTCTGTTGAGAAGTGCTGCCAGAAGAATTAATAAGAAGTATGTAAAAGATTAATTAATAAAAAAAAATCTTAAATTAAAAAATGGAGGTTAAAACAGTTTAGATTAAGCAAATAATGATTTTCGAAGGAAATAAAAGTATTAGATAATTAAGGGGTTATAAAAGAATTTCTAAAGCTTTAATACTCTTTTATTAAAATTACGGGCTCATCAGCTGTAGCTAGCGTAAGTGGGGGGTTCTAGTGTTGCCTTTTAGCTCTGGGGCCGGGGGCCCAGCCTCTTTAGCATAGGGACCCTTGGATGGTTTAGGCCCCTGCCCCTAGATTGTGGTTGGTTTTTAAAAAATTAAACTCCAAATTACAAAAGCACACCGCCATTGTTGCCCTGCATCAGCAAAATTTCTTCATTAAGATTAAAATAAGCAAATCAATACGGATGAAAACTTTACAACGAAGTTTTTTCGAAAGCTTATGGGGGGGGAGGATTACGGGCACAAAAAATTGAACTTAAAAAAGGAGGGAGAAAGATTTTTACTTCGGACGGTAGACACTGAGAAAACAAGCGAAATTGAAAAGCAAAAAACATGACTGGTTAAACCCAAAATAACCCAAAAAAAATAAGATGTAACTAAAATAAATAAACATAATTTAACAAAAAAAAAAAATAATCATAAGTTTAGAAAAAAAAATAAATTAAATTTTTAGAAATACTATTTTTTTTTAACAAATCGGCACTGTGTTTGGGGGGGGACAACTTGAAACTCTTCCGAAAAAACGATCTTTTGGGGGGGGTTTTTTAGACCGTAGCCCCGCTAGAAGAAGATTTTTCTCTTAAAATAATACACGGGAGGGTTGTTTTCATGATTTTTTTAAAATTTTCATATCATCTACGCCCATAGGGGTTTTCTGTGGTTTAAATTTTAACATCCCTTCGCTTCTCCTGGCGCTTTAACGTTTTACTTTTAGCCCCAAACGGCAAGAGTTTTTGATTACCTTGAATGTCTTCAGTATGCTAATTTTTTTTTTAAATTTGATCGGTTTACTTTTTAAGCCCTTTGCTTTAAAATTTCTTCATTTTTCATGGCGCGTAAGACTGGGCAATCTCCAAAACCCATTCTGTGTTGCGTTTTTGTCCATAATTTTCCTGTGATTTAAAATAAAAACAGACGTTCAGTAGTTCTTATTAAAGTTTTCTACTAGAGTTGTGATCGTGGTTGCCTGGGATTCCTCTCTTAACTGAAACCCCGGTGTTTTAAAAAACAGTTGGTTTAAGCTCCTTTAAATCTTTCCCCTCACAACTTGAATCATCCTAGGGTACTTTAATGGACCTTCATGTATATTTGCTGTAAAGCCACAGCCCGGCAGTTGAGCTTTTATCCATTAAAGGCTCGGACTTTTACCTTTAAGCTTGTCAAAAACCGTAAGAGCATATTAAACTTTTTTCGTCTAATTTTTTATTGGAAGATACAGCAAGTCCCTCTGGTGGGGGTTTTTAGGAACTGAGTTAACAAATCGAGGCCCATTATTTTTTTTGGGCAGGCAGATTATTTTCCAAATTTCTTGTTTTGAAAGCCCGTCTTTCGCATCTGATTCAGACACCCCCGCAGCTTTACTCGTTTATCAATAGAGCCTTTCCTTTCCAAAACCCTCTAGGGGAATAAAAATTTTTTTACTTTGTTTTTTTTTCCATAAAGGGACTGTTTTTATTACATTTTTTAACTAGTTTTTAGATTGATAGCAAAGAAGAAAAATTTCTCCCATAGCCCTACTAAAAGCTATCTCTGAACCTTTCTTTTCCAAAATATTTATAAAAGTCGGGCGTTCTTGGTGGCGGGGTGTTGAAATTTTTCCTGTCATAAGTAATATCTTTTCATTGCTTCATCAACGTTGTAAAGTTGCTCTGCATGCCCCTGTTCTTTAACTTTTTATTAATAAAGCCTAAGTGAGCAATCCTCCTTTTTCGTAAGGCTCTTCCCTTTAGCTAAATCTTCATTCCCTTTGTTATGGCGTTCTTTTTCTAGACCGAATTTATAAACATAAATTGTGCCAGAGAAACCCAAACGCATTAAAAAATTTTAGCTCCTCCCACCATCAAAACCCAAATCCAGACATCTTTTATAAATCATATTTTAGAGTAATTGCCTAGCTTTAATCTGCCTAAATGCTTTAAACGCCTATGCATAATCTGCCCATGCTTAAATATTTTTGGGGGTAATCCCCTGCTAAAAAGAAAGTCTTTTTTAGGCAAAACCCCGCAGTAAAATTACAACTATAACCTTAACAAAATCCTCAATGTGTAACCTTCCCAGATCCCCCGGCTTATTTTTAACAGTTTTTTGCTAGCCGCTTAACCAATACTAAGGGCCGTAATTTTCAGCAGAATGGGAAATGTATTGATAATCTTTTTTCACTCATCTTTTTTTTAAATAAAAAAATAATTAAAATAACATAAACGAAGACGTCTATGTGCTTTTTAATAAAAAATTTTTTTGTGTTAAAGCTTTAAAAAAAAAGGCTGCAACTGTCTTGGCGAATCTTCTATCTTTTCCCATGTTGGGCGGTTTTTTTCCAACAAACATTTTGCAAGGGGAAAAGAATAACACCAACGATAGGCACTGCTAATTTAACCCGCGTTAAACTCATGGTTTTAAAAGTATTATATTTTTTTTTTTTGTTTTAAAAATGGTTGTGACGAACTATTAAAGTGTGAGGAGCAGGCAGGTACTCCGTAGACCTTGCCATAAAAAAGATTATACTCTCTGGCTCTGTGGAAAAATAAACGTATTTGGCACTGAATTTAAGTATCGAACAGATTAGAAATTTGTCTACATCAACGTTGAGAAGTATTACGCTAGGTACGGGCACGCTAGGATCAAAAAATGGTTAGATGGGTGGGGACAGACAAATGAAGTTTTATCTAAGTTAGTAAGAAAGAGGCCCCCGGTTGATTCAGAAGAAGTTTTAAAAAATACGCTTATCAAAAGACCCCGGTTTTAAACCAAGTCCCTGAATCTCCGCTGTAAATTTTATTATAGATTTGGGCGTTGTTTTGCCATTCTCAGGGATTAATTTTTTTTTAATCATATTAATTTTTAATCGCAATAAAAAAAATGAGCGATCAGGTAAGAAGACCCGCAGGAGCAGAATGCCCCCCAAGTGAATTTACAGGCGAGTGCCCCCAAGGGAATTCTCCCCAAGCGGTTTAGGGCGAGGTCCCCCAAGTGAATTACAGGGGAGTGCCCACAAGTGAAATAGTGTTTTCAAGTCTAAAATGCGGGGTGTTGAGGCCCCTCAAAAAACTGAAAGGAAAAAAAAAAGACTGAGAAAAGCAAACCAAGCAGCAAAACAAAAATTATTAGTTTTTAATACAAATCGCCACGTCAACAACAACACAATTAACAACAACCAAGTCCCCCCATTCAAACGTTAGATTTTATAGTATTTGCTGCTGTTGTTTGTTGGTGGGGGGTTTTTAGCATGCAAAGTTAACGCCATACTTAGCAGCAAATCAAAAACCCCCCCCCGAAAAGAAGAAACCAATTCTGTAAAAAAAGTAAAACCTGGAGACCAATTTTCTATGGAATATTTTTTAAAGAACTAAATAAAGTACATTTTAATTTACAATTTTTTTTTTATTTATTTTAGATTTAAAAATGGCTGCCAACTCAGTGAATTGATTTAAAGGAAATTGTAATGAACTTTTTGACGAAACAATGAAAGTGTTAAACATTAAATTTTTAGTGAATTTGGGTTTGAGAATGATGTAAACAATATAATTAAAAATCAAAAATGAACTATTTTGACGAAGCAGTTAAAGGATAAAAATTGACTGTTGTGATTCAGAAAAAGCAAAAAATATTACAGGTGCTTTTGAAGGTTAACGTGTTTTTGAAGGTTGCAACGCTTGGGAGAAGAATAAAAGCGAGGTTTACTTACTTTTATTACATTTATTTTTTTAATTTACGTAAATATTGTGGGGTTAAAAAATGAACCCGCAAGTGGTCCGGTTTGAAATATACCCCCCAACAAGTTCAGTTGGAAGGTAGTAGCAAATCATTAAAAAAAAAGACCCAAATTTATTTAGTCTGGACATTATTAACCCCATAAAGTTCATGAAAGGTGGACATGCTATCTCTAAAACCCAGTCTCTCTTCAAAAAACCGCCATAAAATTGTTTTGCTATTCTGATTTTAAAAAATAACCCCTGTGATAGTGTATGCAAGTTGGGTTTTAAATTTAAAAGAAAAAAAATAATTGGCTATCACAACTTTACACCCCGCTGGGCTAATTTTCATGCTTACCGTTTGACCATGCGTTGAAAAAGCAAAAAAAGCGCGGCTCCGGGTTTGGCTAAAGGAAAAAACCTTCAAATTATATTGAGACAAATAAAGTTCTATGATATTTGACAAATTTTACATCCCTCTCCCCGAGGTGTTGTCGGGAATTCTTAAACCCCCTCCCGAAAAAGAGTTAGTCGGCAAATTTTACATCCCTCTCCCGAGAGAGAGTTTTCTTAAACGAGCAGCCTTAAATAAATAATTCTGACAATATGTGTTTCATGTGGTGTATTTTGGCGCTTTTTCATCCCCGTTAAAAAGACCCAGACAGAGTATCTAATTATTGGCAGTACAAAATAGCCTGAACTTTGATAAAATAACCTTTCCAGTGAGCATAGAAAGTACGACCATTTTAAGAGCAAAAAAAACCGATAACCGTAAAAGTATAACATGGGCTGTAGTAACAATTTACAGCCATAAGAGTCTTCCCGAAGTCCCCCCCCTTTGGGGGGAATCACTGAAAATCATGCGACTTAATTTTGTTTTC
>JAMYXO010004547.1:0-17248 GCA_033310375.1 Conus canariensis | reverse complement strand
CGGGATCCCCAAAAAAAATTTCAAGTTGGGTGAAGAACCTAGGGGTTTAAAATTTAGAAAGGGGTACAGAAAAAAAAGGGAAAAAAAGGGCGAAAAGAAAGGGGAAGGAGGGGGAAAAAAAAAACAAAGGGGGGTACGAAAAAGGGGTTTACCGGGGGAAACAAAAGGGGAAAACATTTTTGAATGCCCAGAAAACAAAAAAACGGCAAAAAGTCCCCCCAACCCCGAAAAACCCCCCGAAAGACTTTGGGAAAAAAACGGGGGAAAAACAGTAGCAATTTTGGCCCGGGAAACAAAACGGGGGAAAAAGACGGAAATTTTGCCCAAAAACCCAAAAGGGCCCAAAAAACAGACGGGCAATGACCAGAAGCAAAAGGGGGCAAAAACAGACAGTGATGACCAAAAACCCAAAAACCGGCGAAAAACAAGCAATGACCCAGAAAAAAAAACGGCGAAACAGAAAAGGGGATCCAGAAACAAAAAGGGCCCAAAAACCCGACAGTGTTTGCAGGGGAAACAAAATGGAAAACAAAACAGAAAATGCCCAGAAACAAAACGGCGAAAATTTCAAGTAATGCCCAAAAAACAAAAGGGCGATACGGACAGTGTTTGACCAGAACAAAAGGGAAAGGGTCAAAGGAAAAATTTTTTTAAAACCCAAAGATCACCAAAAATGGGGGACATGAAGGGGAACTGTAAAAAAGAAAAAAGGACGGTGGAAAAGGGAAGGTCCCCAAACAAAAAGGTAAGGACACAGACATTTCCCGGGTAGTTGCTAAACCGTAGAAGAGATCCCCCCCAAGAAAGAAATGACGAAAATGACGGAAGCCCGTAAAGGAAGGGATGACAAAACAAAGGTTTTAAGATAACATTTTGATATTTCGGAAGAGGTAAACAAAAGACAAAAACGAGGGGTGAAAGAAAAGCCAAACCCCTAAAACAGATGGGGGAAAAACAGAGGGAAACCGGGAAAGAAGGGTTGGAAAAAGATGGACCCTCTGTTCGCCTCTGTATGGAGGGAAACGGGGAGGGGGGACCCCGTAAAGATTTATAATTGGGTAAAACATAAAAACCCCACCCCCAACCAAAACCCCCACCGACCCCAACCACACCCCAACCCCCCAACCACCAAAAAAAAATACTACCCACCCCAAAAACCCCAAGGGGCCCGGGGGCCCAAAAAACCCGGGAGTGCATTTTTTGGGGGTTTAAAGGGACTCATTTGGAAGGGGGTGGGAGGAAATTTTTGGTGTGGGTGGATGGGGGAATAAAAATGCGGTGACCAAACGTTTTTGGAATTAGTTTTGGGGGTTGAGTTGGGAAGGAAAAGGGGGGAGGGTGAGGGGGGGAGAAGGGAGGGGGGGAAGGGTGGGAGGGGGGGGCTGGGGAAAGGGAAGGTGGGGTGGGGGGGGGGAAGGTTTAGTGGGCTTTGAAGGTGTAAAAGTTTATAAAGGGGAGAGGGAAAGAAGAGGAAGGGAAAGGGGAAGGGGGTGTGGGGGTGGGGTTTGGGGGTTGGGGGGGGGGGGGGTTTTAAGGTGGACAAAGATTTTGGAATTTAAAAAACGTTTTTTAGTTTTGGGGGGGGGAAAAAGGGGGGGGGGCGGGTTTTTTGGCGTAGGGGGAGGGTCAAGGGGATCGTTGAAAATTCAACACATGGCCATTATAGGGGGAGTTTTAAAAAACCCGGGTATTTCATTTCGTTGCTCTCTCCTTTTCCTCTCTTCTCTCTCTCTCTTTCTCTCTCATATCTTTTCTTTCTTCTCTAATCTCTTTTCTCTTCCAGTGATGAAAAAAAATCCCCAAAATTTTTTGTTTCCATTTTTAAAGGCAAAATTTTTAAAAATTTCACAGGTGCCCGAAAGCGGCGCGCCCGTGCCGTGAGTGTGTGTGTGTGTGTGTTTTGGTGTGTGTGTTTTTGGGGGGGTTTTGTGTGTCTTATTTTGGTTGGGGTTTTTGGGTTGCGGTGGGGGTTTTGGTGTGTTGTGTGGGGGGGTGTGTGCTTTAAATATCTTTTGTGAGGGTTCGTGTGTGCGTCTTCCCGGCGGGGTGCCGCGGGGGGGTGTGTGTTGAAAAAGGGCTTTATATATATGGCTGAATCAGGGGACGGGGGAAATTAAAAAACAAACATTATTACGAAAAACAATCTTTTTTTTATTCTTTCCCCCCGTAGCACCTTTTTTTCAATGCGGGTTAAAAATGACTAAATTTTCCGCAAAGTTTAAAATTTTTAAAAAAAGGGAAAGATTCTTTCCAACTGCTACGTGTTTTTTTTTTCATTCCCGGGTAAACAAAAACGTCATTGATTGAAAAAAAAAATTTCCCTTTTAGGAAATTTTTTGGGCAGAAAAGAAAGTTCTTTGGGTTGTTTGTGTTTTAAGGGGAAAACTTTCTGCCCCCCAAGTGATGAATCGGAGGTTAATAAATTAGCTTTAAATTTTTCACATCCCAAAAAAAGTACCAGAAATTTGTTTATCCGAACCGGAAAAGGATACAAATTTCCATTTTTTGATATTTCCATTTTTGCCCCCACTCGGGAAAAAAGAAAAAACAAATTTTAAAAGGGGATCATAGACAGAACGAGAAATTTTAAAGTTTTTGAAAATTTATTTTAGGGGTTTTTTCTTATTGCGTTTGTTCTATGTTGCATAAACATATATACACGGGGCACCCCGGGCCGGAAAAATTAACAAATGAAAAAAAGGTTTCCCTTGATCTAACGAACAAAGCACTCCCACCCAATTTACTTAACAAAGAATTTCCCAACCCACACCAACACACACACACAAAACAACCCACCCACCCCCAAAAACTAACCCCACACAAAACCCCCCACACACGCACGAAACGCACGCCGCACGAAACGAACGAAAGCCGAACACTCACTCAAAAAAAAAATAAAAAACACAAAACAAAACCCACCACCACACACACAAAAAAGAGGGTAAAGATTTTAAATGTCGGATCCCTGCCCAAGGTTGGAAAGATGGCCGTGGTTTTTGGGGTTATATACTTTGTTTTGTTTTGGGCCGGGGGCCGTTTTAAAGGGGCCCAGGGGTTGGATTCCCCCAAATTTTGGTCTGTGTTTTTGTTAAAAGGAAAACCTTGTTTGTATAATTCATAATCAAAAAAAAAATTTACTTTTATTTTTGGCCACAAGTCAATTAAAAGATCCCCCGGGGAAAAAGGGAACGTTTTCTAAATTGGGGTGGTTGTAAAATTCGGGGGTTGGGGGGGGAGGGAGCTGGGGGAGGGCTTTTGGGTTTTTTTGTTGGATTGGTTTTTTCTGTTGTAGGGTCTGTTTTGTCTCTTGTTCCTATTTGTCTGTCTGTTTTCTTTCTATTTTGTTTTGTCCCCTATCTGTCGGGTTTTTCTTTCTGCTGTCTGTTTTTTCTGTTTTCGGGCTGTTTTCCTATCTGTCTGCCCTGTTTTTTCTGTTTGTCTGTTTCCCCTATTGTCTTTTTTCTGTTTTCTGTCTGTCGTTGTCCCCTATCTGTCTGCCCTTTTTTTTGTCTGTCTGTCGGGTCTGTCTTTTTTTCTCCTATTTTGGTCTGTTTGTTTTCTGTCTGCCCGGTCTTTTCTCAAACTTTTCCTGCCCTGTTTTCTGCCCTGTCTGTCTTTTCTTTTCTGTCCCCTTTAAGTCTGTCTGTTTTTGTTTTCTGTTTTGTCTGCCCGTCGGGTCTCCTTTTCTCCTGTCTGTCTTTTCTTTTCCCCTTTTTTGGTTGTTTTCTGTCTGTCTTCTGTCTTGTCTGTTTTTTTTCTGCTCTGTCTGTCGGTTTTTTTTTGGGGGCCTGTCGGTCTCTGTCTGTCTCCTCTCTGTCTTTTTTTTCGGGTCCTTTTTTTGGGTCTGTCTCTGTTTTTTCCCTGTCTGTTTTTTCTGTTTTCCTTTTCTTTTCTCCTTTTCTGTTTTGTCTGTCTGTTTTCTGTCGGGTTCTGTCTGTCTCCTATTGTCTGTTGTTTTTCTTTTGTCTTTCTGTTTGTTTTCGGGTCTGTCTGTTCTGTCTGCTGTCTTTTCCGTCTGTCTGTCTGTCTGTCTGTCTGCTTTTTTTCTTCTTTTTTGGTTTTCTGTCTTTTTCTCCTTTGTTCCTTTTGTCTTTTCTGTTCCTGTCGCCCTGCCCTGTTTTTCTGTCTGTCGGGTCTGCATTTTCCCTGTCTGTCTTTTTTTTCTGTTTCCTGTCTGTTTATTTTTTTTTTTTTTTTTTGTTTTCGGGTCTCAAATTCTGTCTGTTTTTTGCCCCTGTCTGTCTGTCTCCTATATGTCTGTCTGTTTTCTGTTGCCCTGTCTGTCTCTCTGTCCCCTATCTGTCTGTCTTTTTTTTTTTGGTTTCTCTTTCTGTCTGTCTCCTGTCTGTCTTTTTTGTCTGTCTGTTTTCCCCCTTTTTTTTTTTTTCCCAGTCTGTTTTTTCTTTTTTTTTCCTTTGTCCCCTGTCTGTCTGTTTCTGTTTTGTTTTCTGCCCTTTTTCTGTCCCCCCCTTTCCTTTATTGTTCCTTTTTTCTCCTTCTTTCTTCTTTTTGTCTCCTGTTTTTTTTTAACTGTCCATTTACTTTTCTCATTTTTCCCCCCTTTTTTTCTACTTCTTTTTTCTTTTCCTTTTTTCTGTCTTTATTTTCTGTTTTCTGTCTCTTTATCTTTTGCTTTTTTTTTGTTCTGACTATCTGTCTTTTTGTCGTCTGTCGGGTTCTCTTTTTAAAATTCTCTTTGTCTCTGTCTGCCCTTTTTGGGTCTCTCTCTGTCTGTTGTTTGTCCGTGGTTTTTTCTTTTTCTTTTCTGCCTGTCTGTCTCTTGGTTTTCCTTTTTGTGTGGGGTGGGGGTGTGTGTTTTTGTGTGTTTTTTTTCTTTTTGTGTTTGTGTGTGTGTGTGGTGTGTGGGGGGAAAAAGGGAGAGAGGGAGGAAGGGGGAGAGAGAGAGAGAGAGAGAGAATTTCTCTGCCCTTTGGGGTCTTGTCTTTTTGTCTCTCTGTTTTGTCTTTTTGGTATCTGTTTTTCTTGTGTGTGTGTGTGTGTGTTTTTTGTGTGTGTGTTTTTGGTGTTTTGTGTGTTTTTGGGGTGTTTTTTTTTGTTTGTGTGAATTTGAGCATGAGAGGAGAAAAAAGGCGGGGGGAGAGAAAGAAAAACAAGAGAGGGAGTTTGAAAAAAGGGGCGAGTTTAGAGAAAAGAGAAAAAAGGGGTAGCCCAGGGGAAAAGGGAGAAGGAGGAAAGGGAGGGGGGGGGAAAGGGGGGGAAAAAGCGGGGGGGGAATTTTTTAAACCAACAATGGAAGGGAGAAATTTAGCCCCCCCCTTTTTATCCTTTGGGAAAGGTTAAATAAACGCCGACTTTAAAAACGAAAAAGAAAGGGGGGTTATGACGGCACGCACGGGCCCCCAAATTGGCCCCGGGAAACAAACAACATCATCACAAACCACCACACCTCCCCCCCGCAAAACCACAAAACCAAAACAAAAACACACAAACAACCCCCCCAAAACACCCCCCCAACCCCCCCCCCCCCACCCCCCAACCCCCCCCCCACAAAACCCCCCCCCCAAAAACCCACCCCCCCGGGACCCTTTTTCACCAAAAACCCCTTTCCCTCCCCCCCCCCTAAAAAACCTGTTTTTAAAAATTTTTAACCCCTGGGGGAAAATAAAAAGGGATTTCAAGTAGGAAATCTTTTTAAAACCACAAAAAGGCGGGGGAAAAACATTTTTAAAAGGGGCAGAAATGGGGCCAGGCTTAGGGGGTTTTTTTAAACCCCGAGTATTTTGGATTTACAAAAAAAAAAAAATTTTCTTGGGGCCAAAACACATTACGGAATTAGGACGGGGAGGGGAGAGAGAGAGGGGGTGGAGAGAGAGGGGGTTTTTGGAAGGGGATTTGGGGTAATTTCTTTTCCGTCCGAAAATTTAAGGGTTGTGGTGGAGGGGGCCCAAAAAGTTCATTGTTTTCCAAAGGCGGATTTTTTTTGAAGGGGGGGGGTTTAAGGGGTGGGGGGGAATGGTCAAAGGGGATCAAAAAGTGGGTGACAAGGTTTTTAAAAATTTTTAAACAAAAATTTTTGGGTTATTATTTAAAACTTTTTTTTAACAATTATTTTGGGGAAATTTTTAACACCCTTATTTTTTTTTTAAAAAAAAATTAGGGGGGGGAAGCCTTTTGGCGGTGAAATTTAAATAACCCCTTTATTTTTGTGTTTTTAATAAAAAGCCCTTTTTTGGGGAAAATTTTTTAACGTTTTTGGGGGAAATGGGTTTTAACGGGTTTTATTCTTTTTGAAAACAAAAAACACCCTTATTTTTTTTTTAATTAAGCCTTATTTTTTTTTGAACAAATAATTTTTCGGGGTTTTTTTTTAAAAGATAAATTTAGCCTTTTATTTTTTTAAATTTTTTATAAAGCCTTTTTGGGGGGATTTTTTAATAAGGGTTTGGGGGGTTTTTTTTGAAATTTTTTAATTTTTTTAACCCTATTCTGTGTTAAAAAAAATTTTTAAAATTTCCTTGTTATAATAAAGTTTATTTGTGAATTTTTTAAAGGGTTAATTTTGGTATTTTTTTTTAACGGGGGGTTTTTTTTTTTGGAAAAATAAGGTTTTTTGGGTTTGAAAAAATTTTTTTTAATGCCTTTAATTTTGTAAAGGAATTTTAAAGGGGGGTTTATTTTTGGGGGGAAATAAATTAAAGGGTTTTTTTTCCCTTGGAAAAAATTTTTTAAATTAGGTTTATTTTTTTAAATAATTTTAATGGGTTTTTTGTGAAATATTTTTTTTAAAAAATTTTATTAGGGTGAAAAAATTTCGGGGTTTATTTGTTGCTTTTTAAATAAAGCCTTTTTTGTAAAATTTTAATAAGTTTTTTGGGGGGAGATATTAAAAGCCTTTTTGGGGGGGAAATTTAAAAATTTGGCCTTATTTTGGGTTAAATTTTTTTTTTAAAGGGGGGGGCCTTATTTTTGTGAATTAATTTTTCGCCTTATTTTGTGAAAATTTTTTTAAATCCCTTATTGTTTTTTTTAAAAATTAAATTTTTTTTCGGGGTTTTCTGTGAAAAATAACAGTTTATTTTTTTAAAAATTTAAAAATGCCTTTTTTTGGGAGAAAATTAATTAAAGGGGATTTTTTTTTGGAAATTTTTAATAAATTTTTTATTTGAAAAATAATTAAACAGCCTTATTTGTTTTTTTTAAAATTTTTTAATTTAAACAGCCCTTATTTTGGTTTTTTGGTTGGGAAAAATTTAACAAAAGGTTTTTTGAAAAATAATAGGGGGTCCTTTATTTGTAAAAAATATCACCCTTTTTTCTTTTTTGGGTTGGGGGGGGGACAGGTTTTTATTTGGGGTTTTTGATATGGGGTTTTTTTTTTGAAATTTTTAAAAGTTATTTTGGGGATTTTTAAAAGGGGGGTTTTTTTGGGGGGGGAAAATAACAACGGGGGGTTTAAATTGGGGGGGAAATAATAAAACAGTTTTATTTTTTTTGGGAAAATTGTTAAAGGGGGGTTATTTTGGGAATTTTAAAGTTTTTCTTTGGGGGTTAAAAAACGGGGGGTTAAAATTTTGGGGAAAAAAATAAAAGGGGTTATTGGGGAAAAAAAAGTTTTTTTTGGAAAAAAAAAAAAAAATTTTTTGGGAAAATAAAAAAAACAAAGAAAAAGGGGGGCCAAAAGGGAAGGGAAAAAGGGGAAGGGGAAAAATTAGAAAAAAAGGGAATTGAAAAAAAACGGAAATTTTTAAGGGGGGGGAAAAAAAAAATTCCAACGGGGGAAGCACTTTTTAAAACAGACAAAAAAAAAGAGTTTTAAAGGGGGGGGGGGGGTTTGGGGGGGGGTGGGGGGGGGGGGGGGGCGGGGGGGGGGGGGGGAAAATAAAATATAAAAAAGGGGGAGAAAAGGTTTTAGGAAAAAATTTAAAAAAAACCCCTTTTTTTTTTTAAAAGGGCTTTTTAAAAAGGAAAAAATTAGGGGAGGTTTGGGGAAAAATTTGGGGAAATTAGGAGGGGAGGGGCGAAAATAGGGGAAAAAGGGGGGAAACAGGGGAAAAATTTTAAAACTGGGGGGGAAAAAAATTAATGGGAAACGCCCCCTTTTTAAAAAAGCCCCCCTTTCGATAATTCCTTTCCCAAAAACCATTTCTCCCTCTTCCTTCCCCCCTCCCTCTCCCACATTGTTCTCCCTCTTCCCCCCCCCCTTTGCCCTCTCCCACTGTTTTCCCTTTTTTTCCCCCTTTCCCCCCGCCCCCACCCCTTTCCCCCCCAACTTTGTTCTACCCTTTTTTTTTCGCTCCCCTGCCCTCTCCAAAAATGTTCCCCCCTTTTTTCCTCCCCCTGCCCTCTCCCCCCATGTTTCCCTTTTCTTTCTCCCGGGCCCTTCCAAAATTTCCCCCTTTTTTCTCCCTTCCCCCCTTTCCCCTTTCCCCCTTTTCCCTCCCCCAACAGGGTTCCCTCTTTTCCCCCCCCTGCCCTCCCCCAATGTTTTTCCTTTTCCCTTTTCCCCTGCCCTCCCCCCACAGTTTTTCCCCTTTTCCGCTCTCCCTCCCTCCCCAAAATTTGTTCTCCCTTTTTTTCTTCCCCCCCCTGCCCCCTTTCCCCCCCCCCAACATTTTTCCCCCCTTTTTTCCCCTCCCCGGGCCCTTCCCACATGTTCTCCCTTTTTTTCCCCCCCTCTCCCCCTTCTTGCCCTTTCCCCCCATTTTTCCCCCCTTCTTCCTCCTTCCTGCCCTTCCCACAGGGTTCTCCTTTCTTCCCTTTTCCCTCCCTCCCTTTTCTCCCTCTTTTCTCCCCCTTCCCTTAAATTTTCCCCCTTTCCCCACCCCATCCCCAATTTTCCCTTTTCCCTTCCCCCCCCCCCCCCCTTTTGTTTCCCTCCCTTCCAACATGTTCTCCCTTTTCGCTATCCCTCCCCTTTCTCCCACATTTTTTTTTCCCCCCCCCCTTAATTTTCCCATTTTGCCCCCCTCCCCACATTTTTATTTTTTCCCCCCCCTTCCCCCGCTCCCTCCCTACCCCCTCCCACATGTTCTCCCCTTTTCCCTTTTCCCCGCCCCTCTAAAAACATTTTTCTCCCTCTTCGCTTACCCCCCCCCTTTCCCCCCACATGTTTTTCCTTTTTTTAACCCCCCCCTTTTCTCCCCCCCTCCCCCCCTTCCCCAACATGTTCCCCCCTTTCTTTCCCCCCTTGCCCTCTCCCACATGTTTTTCCCTCTTCCCCCCCCTGCCCTCTCCCCCCATGTTCTCCCTTTTCTCTCCCCTCCCCTTCCCCCACTTTTTTTTTAAATTCCCCCCCTTCCCCATTTTTATTTTTCCTTTGCCCTCTCCCACAGGGTTCTCCCTCTTCCCTTCCCTCCCTTAAAACCCTTAAACCCCCCCCCTCTCCCACATGTTCTCCTTTCCCAAACCCCTTGCCCTCCCCCAAAAAGTTCCCCCTCTTTTTCCCCCGGGCCCTCTCCCAAATTTTTTCTCCCTCTTTTTTTTTACCCTCCCCTTTCCCCCCCATGTTTCCCTCTTCCACCCCCCTGCCCTTTCCCCCCAATGTTCTCCCCTTTTTCCCCTTTCCCTGCCCTTTTCCCCCCCCCAAATGTTCTCCCTCTTCGCCCCCCCTTTCCCCTCCCCCACATGTTTCCCCCTTTTCCCTTTTACCCTGCCCCTTTTCCCACATTTTTCCCCCTTCTTCGTTATCCCGGGCCCCTCCCCCAATGTTTCTCCCTCTTCGTTTCCCTGCCCTCCCCCCAACATTTCTCCCTTTATTTCCTTCCCTCCCCCTTTCCCAAATTTTTCCCCCCTTTTTTTTTTTCCCGCCCTCCCCCACATGTTTACCTTCTTCGTTATCCTGCCCTTTCCCACAGGTTCCCCCTTTTTTGTTTCCCTCCCCCTCCCCCCAATTTTTTCCCCCTTTTTCCCCATCCCTGCCCTCTCCCAAATTTTCCTCCCTCTTCGCTTTTCCCTTTTGGCCCTTTTCCCCACTTTGTTTTTTCCCTTTTCGTTTACCCCTTGGCCCTTTCCCCCAAAACCCCATCTTGTACCCTTGCCCCCCCTTCCCCTTTTTAATTCCCCTCCCCCTCCCCCCAAACATGTTCTCCCTTTTTCCCTTTCCTTTTTCCCTCTCCCACAGGGTTCTCCCTCTTCGCTATCCCCTGCCCTCTCCCCATTTTTCCCCATTTTTCGAAACCCTTGCCCTCTCCCAAATTTTCCCTTTTTCCTCCCCCCTCCCCCTTCCCCTTTTCCCCCCCCCCTCCCCACATGTTCCCCCTTTTTTGCTATCCCTGCCCTCCCCCACATTTCTCCCTTTTTCCCCCCTCCCCCTGCCCCTTTTTGACCCCCCCCAAATTTTTCCTCCCTTTTTCTCCCCCCCCCCCACCCCCCCCCCCGCCCTCTCCCACTTTGTTCTCCCTTTTTGCCTTTTTTTGCCCTTCCCATTTTCCCTCCCTTTTTTTTATCCTCCCCTTTTCCCACATGTTCCCCCTCTTCTCTCCCCCTGCCCCCCCCCCAAAAATATTTCCCTCTTCCCCCCCCTTGCCCTCTCCCCATGTTACCCCTTTTTTTTCCCACCCCTGTCCCCCACATTTTCTCCCTCTTTCACCGTCCCCACCCCCACCTGCCCCCCCAAACCCCCCCCCTTTCCCTGCCTTTTTTTTTGTCTGTTGTCTGCTGTCTTCTCTTCTCTTCTCTCTCTCTCTCTCTCTCTCCTTGCCCTCCCCCTCTTTTCCCCCCTCTCTCTTTTCTCTTGCTCTTTATCCTTCTCTGTGTTTCTGTTTATTTTTCCCCAATCTCTTTTTTCCTCTCTCCCCTCTCTCTCTTTCTTCTCTTTTCTTCTTTTTCTCTCTCGTGTGTTTAAAAACCCTTGTTTGCTTTCCCCCCTTTTCCTTTTCCCTCCCCCCTCCCCCTTTTTTTTTTCGGCGTGACCTTATGCTGGAAGATTCAAAAGCAAATTTGGGAATTGTTTTTTTATGATTTGGGCATTACGGGTTGGGGAAAATTTTTTTTGTACATAAAAAATTTGTGATTTTAAAGGTAGCGGGGGTAAGATCGTTTACAGTTAAACCCTTTCTTGTCAAAAATTTCCCCTTTAGGAGGAAATTTTATTGATTTTTCTAGTTATAGTTAGTGTTCTGTCATACAGTTTTCCCCGGGTGGATTTCTTTATTTGTATTTTCATTATTATGGTTTTGTAGGCACCAAAACACACCACACACACACCCAACCACACACACACACCCACACACACTCAAACACACAAAAAACACCACACACACACACTTTTTTTTCCCTCTTTTGTTAAAAGCTTAGCTTTTGCATTATAACATTTATTTTTCGGTATAAATTTTTTGTCGGTGAATGTGCTTTTAAAGCCTTTGTTAATGGGCCCCGGTTTTTGGGATCTCTGGGATTTTGCCCCCCTTGGGGTCGGGAGGATTGTGTGGTCAGTGACCCTTTTGGGGCTTGCGGGACCGGGGGGCAGCACTACTTGGGGGGAAAGGGTAGTTTGAAAAAAAGTTCCAGACCGTTTTTGGCCCCTTTTATCTTTTTCATTTTTTTTCAATCTTATTAAAATGAATATATTTAAATAAAAGTTTGTTGTTGTTTTTAATTGAGGGTTGCCCCTTTTTTTTGTAATTTTGGGTTTCCCAATTTTTTTAAGAAAGTGGATGTGTACTTTTAGCTGCGACGCACATGTGTTTTTTTCTTGTGTGTGATGTGGGTGTGGGGGGGGGGGGGGGGGGTTGGGTGGGGAGGGTGGGGAAGGGGGGAAAGTTGTTTTTTCCCTTGGCTTAAATGTTTTTTAAATGATGGGATTGTTTTTTTTTCCTTTGGTGTGGTGTGTGTGTTGGGGTTGTGTGTGGGGTGTGTGTGGGTGTGTTGTCCTGGTTTTTGGTTGTTTGTGCTGTCAAAATTTTGTATTTTCCATTTTGGACAAAAAAAATTTTTTCCCCTGTTACCCTGTTAGGCAAAAGTGCCCGGCCCTAAAAAACCAACGGGCAAAAGGTTGTTGATCCCCTTTGGGTTTAGGGTATCCTTTGCCCGACGGGGCTAGGGTGGGGGATGTAAACAAAGTGTAAGCCATTTTTTTTTCCCTTTTTCCGGTCTTTAGCCTTTCTTAATAAATTTTTTATCTCCTTTTCCCAGAAAAATTTTTTAAATTGTGACAATATTCAAAAAGGATCGTTAATTAAAAACCCCCTTTATGAACCCTGAGAAATTATTAAATTTTGATTTTTCAATTTAAATTTGCGTGTTCGTGTTTTTTTTCCCGACTTGGTTTTAGTGTTTTGGGTTTGGTCCATCAAAGTTTACCCAAAATTTTTTAAAAAAAAAAAACTTCCTTTTCTGTCTTTCAAATTGAGGACGAAATAATTTTTTGATTGTTTGTCCTTCCTAAAAAAATTTGGATTTAAAAAACATTTTGCCTCATATTTGGGAATAGGGTTCATCAAGTGAAATTGCTTCTTTTTTGAACAATGAGAAGGAATTTTAACCCCGCTTTTGGACCCTTGTTCTTTTAAACCCACTAAAAACAAATGGGGGGAGCTGTTATGGGTTAAAACCCCAAAAAGCCAGGTAATTTCAGGGGAAACTTTTTGTTATGCAAATATTTTCTTTAATGATTTTCGTTATCCCAACGAGCCGCGTGTGTTTTTTTCTTTTTTTTTTTGGCCCTTTTTGGCAGATAGGTCGGGGGGGCCTTTAAAAAATTAAAATTTTTTTGAGTTTGAGTTTTGAGTTACTTCTATCCCCTTAAGTCTTCTTTTCGTTATTCTTGTCTCTACCCATCGTCTTAAGACCCGCTGGGTTTTTCCGTGGATGGAAAACCGTGATGGAGGGGGAAGGGGTTTTTTGGAGGGGGGAGAGTGCAGGTGCTCCCCAAAACGTTGTTTGGTTTGGACCTTCCGGGAAAAAGGGGAAAACAAAATTTGGGCCCCGGTGTATCAGTTTGGCTAACTCTGCGTGAGGTTGGGCATCAAGGGCAGGGAGTTCCCAGGCCGTTTCCCGGGGGGACCCTGTAGTGTCAGCTCTCTGTCCCGAGTGACCCCTGTTTTGTGCCCGTCTCTGTCCCGGGTGGGAAACCCCGAAAATGCTCAGCCCCTCTGTCAGGGGGACCCCTGTAGGGGGCTAAACTCCCCTGTCCCGGGGGTTGATCCAAAAGTAGGGGGGCCCTTTAGGGTAACCCCTGTCCAGGGCCCCGGTTTTAAACCCCTTAGGGGGGACCCCCTGCTCCCTTTTGTCCAGGGTGACCCTGTATTGCTCAGCTCTTTTGTCCAAAGGGTGACCCCTTGTTAAATTTTTCTGCCCCCCTTGGTAACCCCGGGTGACCCCCGTTTTGGGTTTGCTCAGGTCCTTGTCCAGGGTGACCTGTAAAGGGGGCCCCTTAAATTTCTGTCCAGGGGTGGGCCCCCTGTAGTGCTCGCTCTCTGTTTAAGGGTGGCCCCTGTAGTTTCTCAGCCTCTGGGTTAAAAGGGGGACCCCCTTTTAGTGTAGCTCTCTGTCCAAAGGGGACCCCTGTAGTGCCAAAACTCTTGTCCAAAAGGGGGGGGCCCCCGTTTGTGCTTAAGGGTTTTCTGGCCATTGCAAAAAAACCCAGGATCCCCCCAAAGGGGGCCCCCTTTTTCCTTCATGACCAGCAAGGCAAAAAAAGTATTTTTTAGTCGACCAGTTTTTCGTGTGTGGTGGTGGGGTGTGTGTGTGTGTGTGTGGTGTGTGTGTGTGTGTTGTGTGGTTGTGGGTGTGTGTGTATTGTGGTGTTGTGTGTGTTGGTATGTGTTTTGGGGTGGGATGTTTTGGGGTGTTTTGCCGCGGCGAGGGGCGCGTGGTGTATTTTGTGTATGAAATGTGTGTATTTTGTGTGTATGTGGTGTGTGTTTTGTGTATGTATGTGTGTATGTATTTTGTGTGTTTTGTGTTTTGTGTGGGGATGTGTTTTGTGTGTGTGTGGGCGCGCGCGCGCGCGCGTGGTGTGGGGGTTGTGTGTTGTGTGTGTGGTTTGAAAATGGTTTTCTTTGGGGTATTGAAAGGGGCTACTTTTCCATGTTTTTATTTTGTCTTTTTGGGCAGGGGGGGCACGGCAGGATACCAAAGACCAAAAATGGCATTTTTACCCAGTATGTGGGGGAAATTTCTGGCCAAAACCCTAAAACCTTTCCCGGGAAATTTTAAATGAAGAAAAAAAATCCAGCTCACGAAAAAAACCCCCCCCCCCCCCCCCCCCCCCCCCCTTGTGGCGAGGTCAACCAAACAACTTGAATATCTCATTTCCAAAGGTTTGTCGCTTTCGGGGGTTTTCGGTGATTGTTCCAATTAACCCAACGGCTTTACGGGAAAGGTGGGTTTTTTTGGGGTTTGGGGGGGGGGGCTTTTTGTTTTAAACGGTGGGCCCGTTTCCCATAAACCCCAACGGGGGCCCGGGCGGGGACGGTGGGGCCCTTTTTGTTTCAAGGGTTTACTGTTCCCATAAACCTAACGGCTGACGGGACGGGTTTAGCTTTCTGTTTCAACGGTGGGCTGGCCCATAAACCTAAAGGCTGCGGGAACGGTTTAGTTTCTGTTTAACGGTGGTATTTCCCTAAACCTAAAAGGTGACGGGAAAGGTGAGTTTTTTGTTTCAACCGGGGTGGGGCTGTTCCCAAAAAAACCTAAACGGCTGAAAGGGAAAGGGGAAAACTGTCAGGGCCGCGAGTCCCCGGCCAAAGGCCCGTTGGAGACGAAACTGGGGCCCCGTCTTTGGCCCCCCCCCCTTCAACCTTTTCCCTGAAACGGGTTCAGGTGCGCTTTTTTCCCGGGTGCGTTACAGGGAAGGGGTTCAAAAACCCTTTTAAAAATCTGACTAAAAGTGTCGTTTGATCTCCCGACTTTTTTCCCTTTTTAAAACCCGAACGCTCTTAAAACCCCTGGGGTGCGGACCCCCCTTTGTTGTTGTTGAAGTCGTTTCCGGGTGGGTCCTTTCCCCCTCCCCTCCCACCCCCTCCCTTCATTTAACCCTAAAACCATGGTTTTGTGTGTTCTTTTTTCCCCGTCATATTTCCCAAAAATTTGGGTCCCGTAATGGAAGAAAGCGTTGTGCGAAAATTTGGGGCCCCAAAGGGTCTGTCGGGTGTTTTGTAGCTGGAACAAAACTTTGCTACTGGGGGAGACCTTTGATTTCGCCCGTGGTTTTTAAAGTCATAAGCCGTCGTTTAAATTTTTTTGAATCTTTTTTTTCACCTTTTACGTGGGACTGGACCAAAAATAATCCCCTTTACATCCTTACTTGAAATAAAATGCTCCCCCATCCTTGCATTTTCTTTTTCATAGGTTTTTTGGAAGTTTTGTTCCCCCCCAAAGCCTTAACAAGTTCCCCAGGCCCGATGTGAAATCCCCGTGTGTGTATAGGGCCTTGCTTCCCCAGTCGGAGGGTTTTTGGTTTTCCTTTTTTTGGGGGGTTCTGGGAATTTTTCTTGGGCTGTCGCTGGGGAAAAAAAATTTTTCCCCCACTCTGGGGTTGTTTTCTCTGTCGCTGGAAAACAATCACTCTGGGATTGGGCTTGTCTTTTCGCTGGAAAACTTTTCCACTTGGGATTGTTTTTTCCGGCGCTGGGAAAAAAAACTTTCCCCCACTCTGGGGATTGTCTTGTCTTTTCCCCTGGAAAAAACCTTCCGCAAACGGGGATTGTTTTTTCTGTCGCTGAAAAAACTTCTTTTTCCGGGAAAAATGGGATTGTTTGCTGTCGCTTTGGAAAAATTTTTCCGCCCCCTTGGGTTTAGAAACCCGGGATTTGGGGGTTTTTACTTTTTGAATCCAGTCCACAGCAAAATTGTTTGGGTTTTTGTTTGGGAAAGACAAGGTAAACCAGGAAAAAAGATTCCGGGAAAAAGATTTTTAAAATGGGGGGTTTTTTGCTGGGTTTTTTTGGTTGGGTTTGGGGGGTCCCTGAAAAACGGGCCCGCAAATTAATTTAAAAACCAAAGTAGTTTTCCCCCAGTGGCGTTCTGGCAAAGGAATACAAATTTGCTTGCTATTTTGAACTCATTCACGGTAAGCTTAGAAGCAGATCATTGGGGGGGAACAGGGCGTTTTAGCCCCCCCAGGGGAGGGTCAATTTTTTGGGTTTTGTTTGTCTTCTGTTTTGACCCAAAATTGGGATGCCCAAAACCCCCCCCCCCCCTCCCCCAATTTTCTTTGGGGTTTTTATACCCGGGTTTTCTTTCTTAAACGAAATAAATTTAAAAAAATTTTTGGTTTAAAAGGGTTTTGATGGGGGTTAAGAATCTTTTGGAAAATTTACCCTTAGTGAAAAAAATTTGGAATTGCCCCTCAGCCCACTTGTAATACTTAAAGTGGTCGGGAAAATTGGGTTTTTTATTTTTTAGTGGTTTTTTTAAATGTGTTGTGTGTTTTTGGGGAGGGGTGTGTGAGAGAGAGAGAGAGAGGGATGGGGGGAAAAGAGGAGAGGGGAGATGGGGCACACACGTGCGCAAGCGTCTTTGGGTTGTTTGTGTTTGTGTGTGTGTGTGTGTGTAGGTTTTGTGTTTGTGGGGGTGTGTGGGGTTTGGGGGTTTAGTTTGTAAAATGTGGTTTGTTTGGGTTTTTATGGGATGTTTGGTGTAGGTTTCCATGAGACTGTGTATGATTTTTAAAAATTTCCCCAAAATTTTGTTTCATATGGGTGCTTGAGTGACAAGCAATCCCCTTAGTCCCGTCCACAGCGACCCAAAAACGCTGGGGAAAGCATCTCCGATACATTTTTTCCTTTTTTAAACATTTTAAATCGGTTAGTTTAAATTTTTTTCCTTTTGTCCCCCCTTTTGGGGAAAAAGGGTTTTGGGAGGGACCCGGGGGAGGGGAAGGGGGGGGGTATAATAGAGGAAAAGAAGGGGGGGTTTGCATGTTGCTGTTTTAAAAAAAGGCAAGGGATACCTCTCTCTCTTCTCAGCATTTTGCATGTGGTGCGTGCCCGTGTGTTTTCCCGGGTACGTGTTGTAGTGTGGTGCTACGGGGTGTGTTTTGGATGTGTGTGGGGGTGTGTGGTGTGTGTGGGTGGTGTGTGTGGGGAGGGGCGAGGGGCGCCCCGGCCCTTTTGTTTTCATGGTGCGCGCTCGCGGGGCCCTTTTGTTGTTTGTGTTTTGTTTTTGTTGTGTTTTGGTTTTGTGTGCGAGGGCGCCGGGGGGTAAGGGTACGTTTACGTGTGTGGTGGGTGTGCGTGGTTTTCGTGGTGTGTGTGTGGTTTTGTGTGTGTGTGTGCGTTTTGTGGTGGTGTGTGTGTGTGTTGTGTGTGTGTGTGTGGGGTGTCAGGGGTTTTGTGTGTTGCTG
>JAMYXO010004546.1:0-17248 GCA_033310375.1 Conus canariensis | reverse complement strand
AAAATTTAAAAAAAATTTTGTGAGGGAAGGGAAAGGAAAAGGGAAATTGAAAAAATTTGAAAAATGGGGAAAAAAAGAATTAAAAATTTTAGGAAATGGGAGAAGAGAATTGAAAAAGTAGGGGGAAAAATGAGGAAAAAAGAATTGAAAAATTATGAGG
Source organism: Conus canariensis (assembly GCA_033310375.1). Classification (NCBI taxonomy): domain Eukaryota; kingdom Metazoa; phylum Mollusca; class Gastropoda; order Neogastropoda; family Conidae; genus Conus; species Conus canariensis. The sequence goes on along the minus strand of JAMYXO010004546.1, from coordinate 17,088 downwards.
AAATGAGGAGAAAAGAATTGAAAAAAAAAAAATTATGGGGGAAAATTTGGGGAAAATGAATTTGAAAAATAAAAATGAGGAAATAGGAGTTTTAAATTTTAAAATATATGAGGAATTGAGGAGAAAAAATTTGAAAAATATATTAGGAAATGAGGAGAAAAAAATTTAAAAAAAATATAGAGGAAATGGGGAAAAAAAGGGAATTAAAATTTTATATGAGGAAATGTGAGAAGAAAATTAAAAAAATTTAGGAAATGGGGAAATAAAATTTTAAAAAAATATATGAGGAAATGAGGAGAATAGAATTAAAAAAATATATGAGGAAATAGGAGAAAAAAATTTTAAAAATATTGAGGAAAAAAAGGAGAAAAGAATTGAAAAATATATGAGGAAATGTAGAAAAAAAAATTAAAAAAAGGTAGGAAATGAGGAGAATAAAATTTAAAAAATATATGGGGAAAGGGGGAAAAAATTTTAAAAATATATGAGGAATTGAGGAGAAAGTTTTAAAAATATAGGGAAAAATGGGGAGAAAAGAATTGAAAAATATAGGAAATGAGGAAAAAGAATTGAAAATTATGTGAGGAAATAAAAAGGAAAAGTTTTTGAAAAATATGTGAAGAAATGGGGAGAAAAGAATTTAAAAATATATGGGAAAAATGGGGAAAAAGAATTGAAAAAATTTTAAAGGGAAAATGGGGGGGGGGGGGGGGAAAAAAAGGGGGGGGAAAAAAGAATTGAAAAAATATGAAAAAATTTAGAGAAAAGAATTGAAAAAAATATGGGAATGAGGAGAAAAGAATTAAAAAAAATTTAAGGAAGTGAGGGGGAAAAGTTTTGAAAAAAAATGAAGGGAAATGAGGAGAAAAAAATTTTGAAAAAATTAGAGGAAATGAGGAAAAAGAATTGAAAACTATATTGAGGCAAATGAGGAGAAAAGACATTGAAACACGCTATAAAGGAAATGAGGAGGGAAGAATTGAAAAAAGCTATAAGGAAATGAGGAGCACAGAATTGAAAAAAGATATAAGGACCAGAGGAGAAAAGAACTTGAAAAAACGATATACGGAAATGAGGAGAAAACGCAATTGAACAAAAGATTATAAGGAAATGCGGAGACCAGAATTGAAAACCCGATATAACAGGACATGAGGAGAAAAGAATTTGAAAAACAGAATATAAAGGCAATGCGGAGGTGGAGGATTGAAAAAGATATAAGGAAACTGAGGAGAAACGAATTGAAACTAGATATAAGGAAATGAGAGAGGAAAAAGAATTGAAAAAAGCTCTAAGGGAAATGAGGAGATAAGACATTGACAAAGATATACGTGAAATGAGGAGAAAGAATTTGAACACACCACGATATAGGAATGCGGAGACAAGAATTGAAACATATATGAGGAAAGGCGGAGTATAAGAATGGGAAAAACGATCTAAGGAAATGAAGGAGAAAGACATTGAAAAATATTTGAGTGAAATGAGGAGAAAAGACATTGCAAAAGATATAAGGAAATGAGGAGGGAAGAATTGAAAAAATGATATAGGCACTGAGGAGGGAACAATTGAAAAAGCATATAATGGAACTGAGGAGAAAGAATTGAAAAATAGATATTAAGGAAATGAGGCGAAAGACTTGAAAAAAGAATTAGGGAAATGGGAGAAAAGATTGAAAACAAGATATAAGGAAATGAGGAGAAAAGAATTGAAAAAGATATAAGGAAATGAGGAGAAAGTGTTGAAAAAAAAGATATATGGAACATGAGGAGGGAAGAATTGAAAAATTATATGCAGGAAATGTGGGAAAAGATGACAAATATATACGGAATGAAGGAGAAAAGATTGAAAAATATATGGGGAAACAAGAGGAGAATAGAAATTGAAAAATATATAAGGAACTGAGGCGAAACAGAATTGATAAAATATATAAAGGAAAATGGAGGAGAAAAGGATTGAAAAATTCTATGAGGACAATGAGGAGGAAAGAATTGCACCGCATCTACTTCCCTTCGTCTACCCTTCTATTACCCCACTACACCTTCCAATCTTCTCCCCTTCATTCACCCAATCAGTTTCCCATCTTACTCCCAGTTGTCATTAACCCTCACATAATGCCCATGACTGCGTCCACGGTCTAGAACCTCTACATCCTTCACAAGTCTTGAGCCCATTCACAATGTCCCCCTTATAACACGGAACACATTATTCTCACCTCCAATCACCATCTCATATTACTATTTTCTTAGCCCCTCCAATCACTATAACATCCAATCGTCTCCACTCCAATCCCCCACCTCAGCGTCCACAGTCTTCTCCACTCAATTCCACCCGACAGTGCTTCCCACTTCTCCCCATCACATACTCCCACACAGTCCCATACCCACAGATCCCCTCCTCGCCACACCGCCAATCTGCGTAAACAATCTTTCAGATACCGGTCTCCATTTCACCCCCCCAAATCAGCTGATTCTGTACTAGGATACAGGACCTCCAGGTAAGTGACGGTGCCGTTTGAAACATCAGTCCACATAGTCGAGGTCTTCTTTTATAATGTTTTTTTTAAAACTCCCGTGAGGTCACCTGCATCCACAATTGATAAATCATATGCCTGAACCATTTTTGGTTGTACAAGCAATGTTGTATTAAGGATAGCAAATGCGGCAAGGGAAACGTCGACCTCTAGTTGAGCTCACCATGAGTGATTATTTCTTGTGCGGGTTTGATCTTTGTCGGTCTGTGGCTGTTGTCTGTCTGGCTGTCTCTCTCTCTCTTCTCTCTCTCTCATCTCTCTCTCTCTCTCCATATCACAGTTCTCTCCATCTCAACTCTTTGATTCGCTCCGCACAGTCTCCCACCCTGAAATACAGACCCAGGGACACACGTGGACCTCTTGAAATGGCATTGGAAAGCGGACTGACTCACACTTACCCTCACAGGGCAGAGGTGGCCCAGGGGGAGTGGCGAGTGTAGGTTGAAGGAGGTGGGGTTGGTGATGAATAGCTGTGTGGGCTTGGGAGAGAGGTCAGCGGAGACAGGAGATAATTATCAGTGCACTGTTCAGTGGGGTGGATACGTCCTGGGGTTTCAAATGTATCTTCACAAAGTGCAAACCTGGTTTCTTAATCAGCCTTGCTCCTGAAGCCAGGTTTTGAACCAGTATGCACACGGTGAGAAAAGGTTTATTTGTCTCTCACGGTGATACTGAATTTGACATAAACTGACAATTAATACATACTTATATTCTTTTTTTACTTTGTCGGTCACTGTGCCACTCTCCCATTACTTTGACTGGTTGTTTATCTGTATCGTCCTCTTCTCTCTTAGTGTGTGTCGTGTGTGTGTGTGTGCTGTGTGTGTGTGTGTGTGTGTGTGTGTGTGTGTGTGCTGTGTGTGTGTGTGAGGGGAGTGAGGTGTTGGGGGGAGGGGATAGAGTGACTGAGAGAGGACAGAAACAGAGTGAGTAAGAAAGAGTGAGTGTGAAGGAGGAGAGAGAGACAGAAAGACAGACAGACAGGACAGGACAGGACAGACAGACAGAAGAATTAAGGTGGGGGCGCGCAGGTGTGTGCGTGCGTGCGTGCGTGAGCTATCAAGAGAGTTTTTTATGTGTTTGATTAGGGTGAAAGGGGGTGGGGTTGGGGATAGGGGTGGGGGGGATTTATTTACACGGTGACTATGCATGGTAGCGCTTGGGATTATGGTGGCGGATAATGCTGATATTAGTTTGTTGCTGGGTAAAGACATGGAGGGCCTGTGTTATGCTGTCCTTGGTGTCTGACAACTTGGTTGGCAGCTGCTCACTGAACGTGATGGGGTCGCATCACAGCAAGGCCAAGTCAGCGGGCGAAGAGAGAGAGAAGACGAGCACAGCAAGCGCGCTCCAGCCAGCAGGCGCCAGACCCAGTCCTCGTGTTACCGTTATCGCGGGCGTGCTCTAGCTCTATGACTGCTCTCTCACACTATCTCACACAAAACTCTACTCTCACACACACCGTGACATAACTCTCACAATACACACCAACACACAGAGAGATTATATGGCAAGGGCCTGATTGACTATGAACGGGGGAAAGGGATTAGCCCCAGACTTCTCAAAAGTTATTCGACCAATGACAAAAATATCATGAGCTTTGTATGATTAATGGAGATGAACGGTTATAAAGGAATAGGGGTGGCGGCTGGGAGTCGGAGAGTCGGGGGGGGTGGTGTAGCTATTGTGCGAGAGATTGGGGGATAGGGTGTTGGGGGACAGGAGTAATCTCATCCTTTCACCTTAAGGGATGGACCATAATCATTACTGATCACGGACGATGGTTGGCCGTAAATCTCACGTTGCGCAGACAAGGTTTGTTTTTGATTACAGTTTAATCCTGTGGTAGGTGCGTGAACTATCGTCTGTGTGCTTGAGTAAGCTGATTGCTGGTGGGCGACACTTTCTGGATTCACCTCCATCTACTTAGACAGATCTGTGAAAAGTGGTGTGCCTTGTCTTTATTACCTCCACTATGTATGCTTTGGTTTCACGCAGGCCGGTTGGTTTGTTAGCCGTCTGTTGACCAGATGTGCTTTACTGACTGGCCTGATCTCTCAACAAAATCAGTGGGACAGTGTCAGTCAAATGAACTAGTTGAAGTTCTGGTATGATCTGAATAAAGTCTGGATCCTTCGTAAGAAAAAAAAAAAGACATTAGGAAAAAAAAAAACACGATAAAGCAACTAAAGCAAAGAAACTTATGGGAGTCAGTCCAGATCAGGCAAAACTGATTGGCTGATTTTAACAAAACTTGGTGGGTTTTTCCCCCCCCCCCCCCCCCCCCACCCCCCCCCCCCCCCCCATGGAAAAAAGGGAACGGGTTGTCAATATAAGGAATCTTGTTAAGTTCTGATATGCGATCGGGCCTGGAACCATTATCCAGATTATGGCGGGCAAAATAACGAATCTAACTAATAGAAATATAAAAAATGGAAAAAACATGCTGAGGGAATCAGTCCAAGACTTACTGCGTTGAAACAATCCCAGAAAAACACCATCTTCAGTTTGGAAAATAAAAAGCAGCAAAGTGCCTGAAAGATGAAATGTGGACCGGTAACAAAACTTTTGATGTTGGTGTGGATCCGTAATGAAGATCTGGATCAAAGGGCAGATCCAGGATTCGTTCAACCATGGCAAGGGTCTGTGCTCTCCTTAGCGCCCTTTTGGTCTATTTATAGTGTTTATTTTTAGTTGATGAGGACAAGTTATCTGCTGGCTGCTTATCTCTTCTTTACAACTGCTTCACCTCTTCTTATGATTCTTTCTTTTGTTTCTAATCGCCATTTTTTGTTTTCTAGACTTTGCTCTCTCTGTCTGTGTAGTCTTTGCCTGTTTGTCTGCCTGCCTTTTGTTTCTCTCTCTCTCTCTCTCTCTCTCTATCTCTCTCTCTCTCTGTGCCTTGTTTATGTCTGTGTTTGTCTGTCTGTCTGTTGCTCTGTCTATACTCTCTCTCTGTCTCTGTCATGTCTGTCTGTCTGTCTGTCTGATGTCTCTGTCATGTCTCATCTCTCTCTCTCTCTCTCTCTCTGCTTTGTCTGTCTTTGACTGTTTGTCTGCCTGCTTTTGTTTCTCTCGCTCTCTCTCTCTCTCTCTCTCTACTCTCTCTCTGTGCCTCTTGTTTTTGTCTGTGTTGTCTGTTCTGCTCTGTTGGTCTGTATCTACTCTCTCTCAGGTCATCTGTCGCTCATCTCTCTCTCTACTCTCTCCACAGAATATAATTCATGGCGACAAGATAAGTATCAGAACGGGACTAACTACTAGTACTATAACAGCTCTTCAAATCACGGATCAAGGACTCACCGATAATTCGCTCGCGATAAAGGTTGTCGGAGGGTGTGTATCCATTCATAGACCTTAACAATCTTTCTCACGACCATATATTATCATAGATGCTGAGTTTGCTTTACATCAACACACCCCATCGTAAAACGTTGTTTCGTTGACTCGAGTTAACACAGCGGGTAAGGTCGTGGCGATTATTGAGGGAGAGAGGGCCTGTTTGCTAACGTTCATCTATGGCTTTTAGGATGTGTCCCATTTGTGACTAGCTACACAGTGATGACGTAAGTTTTCCCTGGTCCTTCAATGATACGCGGGCCATCTACTAGATATGAAAGGGTACGTACAGATTGTTATCCCTAGATCAACTATTTTATATTTGGGGGGGGGGGGGGGGGGGGCGCTGGCGACCCAATTGTTATCACAGTACAAATTGTCACTGGTGGTCAATCGGAGCTGAAACGTGACGGTATTCGTTGTCCTCCATTGGCTACACATTGACACCAAAGCGACAAGTAAGCAGCTGGGGTTCTGGTCATCATTAGAGGATAAACTATAAAATAGCATTCTGGCTACAACCCACCTCCGCACAGCTCCAACGGCTGATGCCGGTTTCGCTGTGCGCCAGCAGGCTTACCCAGGAGTGCCTATTTTATTTGGTCTCTAATTTGTTTATCACTTTACATACATTCTTAATGTGTAGGTATAGTTTATCTGTTTTTTAACCACTATTTTAGAAAACTTTTGAGACTTTTAGTTTTTGCTTTATCTTCGTTTTTTCTTGATCGTTTTCATTAACTTCATTTTTCACACATTTTCATTTCTTCTAATTGCGTCTCGTCTTTCTTGTGATATATAACCACTGTCTTTAATTTGTTCTCTAAAGTCTTTTAAATCAGAGTTTTATTTTTGATAATAAAATTCCACCTCGTCTTACACTGAAAGCCAGTTTCGGGAAACAGTTATCTATAAAAATTTTGTGTCTGCGTCCTCCCCCAAACAGTCTGTTTTACCAGTCGGTGTGACTGTCATATTTTTGCTTGAACAAAGGAAAACACTAATTATTCGTCGATGTTAAGTCAGACAGGCCGAGCGCCCTGTTTTACAAACTGTGTGTCTCCCTAGGTTCTGTCCTAAAAAGCAATAAAAACACACGCCTCAGCGCGCCTACTGCGTTCTTCTTTCCCTCACCGGGCTTGCGGCGCGGTCTGTCGCACAGCGGGCGTGCGCTAACACTGTTCTTTGCTTTAGCGTGAGCGGACCTCTTTCTTGTTCTTCATCGCGCTTAACTAGTAGTGCAGGCCAACGATCATGCACACGCCCACGCACATCCTGTGCAGTAAACAAAGCATGTGGCTGACATATACAATTGAGTAGTGGTCATACCAGTTCAACTTTCGCCCAAGTGCTTAATTAAGTCACCCCAAGTACCTTAATTAAGTTCACCCCAGTCCTTAATTAAGTTACTTAATTAAGTCACACCAAGTCATTAATGTAAGTTTCCCCATGTCCTTAATTATGTAACCCACAATGTTCTTATATATAAGTTTCCCCAAATTCTTAATCTAGTTCTTAATCAAGTTACTTTAAGTTTTTAATCAAGTTTCATCAAGTTCTTATCAAGTTCATTTTTAAGGTTTACATCAAGTCGTATGATGTCCGTTATAAATGTTACTTATTCAAGTCACTTATATTTATTTATAAGTTCTTGAATTATTATCTGATATCAAAGGGGTATCAAAATGATCTTTTAGTTGGTTGGCGGTTCTGGTTTTCTTTTTGTTCTGATTTTGTATTTAGTGGCTGTGATTTTTTGGAGGCCTTTGGTTTTTGCTGTCTTTCTTTTATATGGTTTATATAATACGATAAATAACCACCCCCACCAACAGCTATGAAGCAAAAATGCTAACTATTTTTATTCCCAATATAATCCATGATGATGTTGCAGGACTTGAACAACGTGTTCTTGTTGTGGCTCTGGCACACAAACTGGTGTTTTTTTATTTTGGAGTTATATTCTGTGATTGCAAATTTAATTTTTTTTGTTTGTTCCTCTATGCTAATTTTTTTCCTGCTGCAAACCTCGCCCAGGATGAGGAGGCTTTGTATGGTACTCTTGCTCCACCTGATTCAATGTTTTCTGATTCTGCTGATTTTCTGGCTCCGGTCATTTTGAAGGGAACATAAACTTTATGATTAAAAGTAATTTTATACCCATGATCCAATGGCGATAACAATGTTCACAATCTGTATTATAGATAAATCTAGTGAATCTAATTGACTTGTTAAAAACGGATCCCGGTGTTAAATCTATACATAAAATCTTTGCTTCAGAATCAATGGGAGCAAATTTCAAATAGTTTAGTGTACAAAATAGATCCGTTTGCCCAACAATTTTGACCATTCTTGACCCCAGTTGCGCTTCCTTACCTGTTGTGATACTTTTCAATGTCTTGCGTCGAAATTTGTGATATATGTTTTATGCTGATAATTCATTTCAAGGTACTGTTTTGTTTGTACATCATGCGGTAAAGAATTACGAGCCCTTCCTTTTTGCGCAGATAGCTTGGTCATCAACTGATCATTTGTAAGCATAAGTTCAGGAAAGTAAATCACGCAGTTCATGTTTTATTAATAAATATATATTATTTTATTTTTTATAATGAGCGCGTTAAATAAATAAAAAACAATTACTATCCTTGTATACCATTCAGCTGTTATTGGAGGCCTAAGTGTAGGATACACAATGCATTGGTTAAAAGCCATGTTAAATAATCCAGCGATCTTGGCAACTAGACTTTGAACGACTCAGCATAAGCTGATTGGCTGTTATTACTGCTTCAATTGTACGAAAGTTTGTAGTTAAGCAAGGATTAATTCCAGACAAGTTTCAATATGTAAAATTAAAAAAACATTACATTTATAGAATGGCTTCACTCGTAATGATGATTGGTGGCGCTGTGGTTTAATGCCGGCTTGCTTTTTGCGGAAGTAATTTACGCATTTAGAAAATACAAAATTAACAATGAGAGAAAAAAGGACATTAAAGGAGCTATGGAGCATACTAGCTGCTGCACAAGACACCTATGAAAAGCAAAGAATGGAGCAGGTTAGATTTTATTAACGAACAGACTTAGAAACAACAAGGGACATGCAGCTTACACATTTATAGATGTTGACCAGGCAAATAAATGAATTTTTTCTAGTAACAGGCAATCAAGTTTGAAACATTGCCCCCAACCACAATATTTAGCGATTACTATCAACCATCAGAAAAACATAAGATGCAGATAAATATTGTTTATTGGCTTCTGGCAATGACCGCTGTGTTTTTTGTTGCACATGATTGGCTGAATAAAATGTACACAAAATCTATTATTCTCCAAAAAGGATATTGGCAAGGGTTTAACAGACAATTAATAAAAGCTTAGGCCATAGCAGCGGGAGTCAGTGAACAAAACAGCAAAGAAAGGTTATCTAATTACAAGCACGATTGGCAAATTTATTTAACCAAGCGCCTAAATCGAATACAAAGACCATCACTTTGTAAACCACAAATACAGAACACGACTCCCATCAATGATCTTATATTTACCCCATGTTTTTTTTTAGACACGGTTTAGACACGAAATAGATTTAATGTACGCACTTATCAGTCATGACATTGCTTCAAGATACAAAGTTGCTGAACCATTAAACACTATGAGTGCTTCTGCTTGGCTGTCGCTTTACAAATCTGATTTTTTTTTTTCAACGAGGCCGTTAACTTATTACTCGCATGATTTCAAGTCGTTGATGGATAAGAATTTATTGGGTCAAGTAATCATTTATTGTTAAATAACATAAGAGTTACCATTTATAAAGAGGCATTCCGGGTGTTCACAGAGCACTGGGTTTGGTTGATAAACTTTAACTAACAGTTTCTGATTGGCTTTTGTCCTAACAGTATCAACAAGAAGTGATGATTGACTTTCTCGCAAAACAGAATGGGTTAGAAGGTCTGCCACCTCAGTTTTCGTGCATATGAATAAAATGAGAATTTAAAAGGTCTATAACCAGTACAAGCAAGCAAAATATCTAATAATAAATGTTGCTGAAGGAGAGTCGTCATCAAGCAAATACTTTGACTCTCTTGGTTTGAAAGTGAGTTACCTTTATTCACTGGGAGAAGCGGTTTAGGGGACCCCCGCATCTGGGCAACAGTTCCAGTGTGGCGTGTTGATCAGGATGAGATAAAAAAATTTGTGATAATGAATAAAAACGTGTATTATTTCGAGAAACTGACACAACATATCGAACAGCACCCAGAAGTTCTTTTGTGAAGAAGTAACTGTGATTATTCCATCCAGACACCGTTACAGGTCGACTTTATTATTTTTTAATGTAATGTAAATATGGCGCAAGAATGGGAAAAGGATAGAATCCTTACGTAATTGGGCGAATGGAAAGCAAGAATGGTGAAGGAAGAGTCCTAGATATAATGCGATAAATATTTGATTATAATCTTGCTATTTGGTCTAATATTTATGTAGTTTGATTATTGCCTTGCTAGACAAAACCTCAATAATTTGATTGGGAGCAAGAATTTATTAAAAAAATTCCGAGCGGCATTTAGCGTTCATGAATTATATAATTTGGTTGTAGGTGGGTTGATGATTTTAGTTAAGCGTTAACGTTATGTTTTAATCTACGCAATTTCATTTGGGTTTAAAATGAAGCTCACAAAGGGAAATGGCAGAAATGCAAAGGAACAGTCTTTAAAATTAATGCAAAGTTTATTTGAGTATCAGTATATCATTAAAGAGTATTGTGAAGATTGACAATCCCCTGGCTAGATCTATCGCCAGACAATCGCTTTATAAACCCCAATGCTTTGTTTGGCTTTGTGTTTGATGGTAATCTTGTATATGGTGAATTGACAAAAAATAATTTAAGCACTGTCTAGCATTAATATAATAATATTATTTTGCTATATTAGTTGAATGTGATATATTGAACGGGCGCATTGCTGATATAAATTATATACCCATTTGTTTTATTTTCGATTGCTCCAATGACCAATATGGCATTTTGAAAACTCTGGATTAACAAATACTCTTTTTGTGTTAGTGGAGTCAAGAGAACGTTTTGTTACTTCGTTGTGTTAATCTCATTGCAGATTAGATCGCAGACTAAAATAACAATAAAAATACTTGTAATGGTCATGATGTAAAGTCTTATTGTCAAACATTGCTTCATTTATAGTTGTCATGGGATATGCTTGACTGCACAACATTCGAGTTATTCCACTTTGACTTTTTAACTTCTTTGTTTTAGGTTGAAAGGACCCGTACATTTTCGACCTCAATAACCAACAAACTTCCTTGTTCACACCTACAGATTATTCAGATTATCCTTACCTTAAATATCCTTCTTGTTATTTTATGAATTGCAAAAGGCGAATCTTTAGGGTAATCAGTTGTGTACGTACCATCCCGCATTGACCTTTACTAACTTCTAATTCAGGTCTTTATAGATATCTTCAGGTAGGGATTTCTATAACAAAGGATTCTGTTTCTGGGTCTGAACTCTGGAATCTGGATACAAGGCTTTAAAGTAGTCATAAGTAAATTCATAACTCAAATGCTTCGGACAGCTCTAAAACAGTAAACCCAATTTAATAAAACGGGCTTATTCCAATTTGGTCTTTACTTTTTTTGAATCATTATGCCAAAATAAGCTGATCTTGTTTTCTTCTGATGTCCTGATAATAGGTTTAGTAGTTAGCTTTAATTGATCGTTCTCTCTCGGTGACAACTTTCTATCAATCTTTACGCTTGTGCGGATTCTCCATTAGGTCTTTCATAAATACATGCTGTTGGTACATAAACTTGAAATAGTCTTTTTTCTGAAAGCATCTGGGGATTTTAGTTCTGAGATCACGGGTTCTTCAGTATGTTTGGTTCATGTTTACTGTTCTTGATCAAAAGCAATTTTTACTCGATGAACAGCTGTCATAACTTTCATTAATCCTTGTTCTTATTATATAATTGTAGAAGACTGTTCAATGGCAGAATAAGTTTTTGGGTCACGAAGATTAGGCACAAGTTTTGGCGGTTCTGTCAGTGCCTTCTTTAGTCTTTCTGCCGCTAATGGATAGATTACCTTTTGGTTATCATGTAGTTCATGTGGATTTTCTTAAAGCAATTCTAGAATGAGACCTCTGTTAAGATCAGACCTTCTTGTGTAGGTATGCCATTTGTTTAAAACTTTTGAATGTCTTTTTCACAGCCGGGGTACATTTTTAAGTTGCGTATATGGAGTGTTGGCGCCTTTGCACCATCCTTACAGATTGTTTCTGCATCTAAATACATATGTGAGTTAGACCTTTTAATTGGATCATAGTTCGTCCATGTATTTGTTGTTGGCTTTACAGTAATGGTGCACGACGGGCCTTCTGATTCACCCCCAACAGCAATCAGTTTTCAATCATTGAAGCATTGGCAGGTCAGTCAATAATTAATTTGTACTCACCAGTAAATTTTTATGAAAGCGTCCCGCTCATCACAGGGCGCAGATACGTGTAATGCGCAGGATCCAAGCTGGTAGGTTTGCATGCAGGTCTTTCGGTATTTTTCAAAGACGTCCGGCCAACAAACAGGTATCCGCAATTTAAATAGGAATCATGATAGTATCCCATCGTTTTACACTCTTTCTTATGACACGCATCTTGAGCATGCTCGGTAATCAGAAACAATGTGTCCTTTCCTCAAGACTAGATTAGATACGCGTTTAGGCGGGAAGGGTATCTTCGTCATACCGTTTCCCAAATGTTCATGTAATCATAAGGGTAAACGCCCTTTCTAAACAAGAGTTGGGTCAAAATATTCTTCTGTTATTGGGCAGGACTTAAGGACATAGCCAGGACTCATAATGAACACTTCAGGTGTTGCATTAGTGTCGTAGAATTGACATGTTTTTTAAGTGAAATCACATGTACTTGTCTGATGACTGTGACATTGCTTGGTCACCATGAAGTCGCTTGTTGTTTTGCTTGTCATTTTAAGGTGAGAGTCGTATCCTCGCAAGTTGTATGAAAAGATATATAGGCAGCTTCCTGTCTTTGGTTCAAACTTTGTGTGGAGATTGCATTTACTGTCGTGCTGCTCCTCTGAACTTTCGCTGATGTGATCATGGACTCCTTACTGTTGGATTCTCTGCGTCTGGGGAGAGGCCTAAACCACTAATTCCAACATGTAGTGGCTGAGTCATAATGTTGTTGGTCTTCAGGGCCGTCATTTTGATTTCAGATAAGTTTTGATTATTAGAACAGGCATTACGCACTTGATGCTTTCGTTTTAAGATAGTATTTTGCTGCTTTTGGTACCCTCTGTTTAATTCCTGGCTTGAATGGGCGCCATCCGACCTCAAACTATATGTTGTAGGCAATGAGGCAAATCTGTTGAGTACTAATTATATGTACTGTTTTACGGTAAGTTTCTGTGGGTTGGTCCGTCAGAAGGAATCAATGAGTGATTCGAAGTCTGCGTAAACTAAACATATGGACTGTTTGCATAAAAACCGTTTCCTGTTCTTAAAACTAACTGTACGCTAGTCTCCGGGCTCGTAATTAGTTCTGTATCACAGTCATACTGGGCTATATTACATTGTTTTATATGTTCGCTCGCTGCTTGAACGGACGGAATTATTGTTAAACATTTTCTACAGAATTCTTGGGTTTTCTATGTTGTTTTGTTTTATGCCTAGAAAACTACTCATTGTGCGTATAATTGTGTAATGCGGTAGCCCGCTGGTGAAAAAATTCAGTTTGTAAGTCAACATTTATTTTTTTTCTGGTTCGCCAATCGTTGGACTGTTCTTAGGGCACTTTTAATCGGCTGTAGATTTTTTTCCTCTTTCCCCTATGTTTTTTATTAAACATTTTTTTGGTTTTTTTTTGGTTTTTCAAAACTGATCAAACTGATTTACACTAACAGGAAAAAGGTTTTTCCTCTAAAGTTAAAATTTTTTTTATGGGAAGGTTCATAGTTAGACACTCTCTCTGCGTTTTTGCGGCAGGGCGCCTTGCAAAAACGCCCACATAAAAATTTTTTTCTGGGTTTTTTTATGTTCGAAAATGTCTCTTTTTTAACTTTAAAGTTTGGGGCAAAGGGGTTTTAAGCCTTGCCTAAAATTGGCTCATACTTAGCTTTTCTTAATCTGATGTCAAAGGGCTTCGCCCTCTGACCCCAAAAGGCCTCTCATTTTTGCTTTCTTTTGGGGGCTTCATTAAAAAATGTGTAAAAGTTTTTCTGCCCAAAAAGGGTGTTAAGTCATTTTTAAGAAAGAATTTGTTGCTGTTTAGTTTTTACCCAGCTTTTAGATTTTCTTCGTTTTTTGTTATTATCGATTAAAAAAAACCCAACCTTAATTTAAAAGGGAGGGGTTTTTTTGGGTTTTTTACTTGGAACTTTTGGGAAAAAAGCTTTTACAAACCCCTTGCCGCCGTTTGTTGGATCAATAACTTTAAAAAAGCCTCATTTTTAAAACTTTTGACAAAAGCTCTTCCTCGAGGGATTGTTCAAACAATTCATCTGAACCTTATTTTCTTTCCATGTGGTTTCTTTTTCTAACTCAAAATTTTTTTTTTTAATTTAAAAAAAATTTTCTTAGTCAGAATCAATTTTACCGGTCTTTTTTTTGCTTTGGGAAAAAGTAAAAAATAAAGTTTTTTCGCCCTTTGGTGTTGTTTAAAGTGAGCTGTTTAGAAAAAGTTTAATGTTTCGTTTTCTTTTTTTTAAGCATTCCTTTTTTTCTGGGCGGTGTCTGGCTGTTGGGGGAAAAAGTTGCCCTTGCCTTTTTTGAAGATCAAACTTTTGTCTTTTGTTTGTTTCCCCAAAATCAAACCTGTAGGCGACTAAATTCTTCACCCGTGATTTTGAGTGAAGTGCTTTTCAATTATCGTTTAAAGGAATAATTTTAGTGTTATTAGTTGAACCTTTGCTGTGTGTTTTGGGAGTTTACTTTTTTTTTTGGGGACAGCACTTACAGCTAGGGGCTTTCCCAAGGTTAAAGCCCCCACCTAGATTAGCCGGTCCCTAGCCTTTTTGCTAAGGCCCCTAAACTTGTTCTGTGTTGCTTTAGCGATCCCCTTTTAACATATTTTAACGCATTAAGACGCAAAATACCTTCTTTTGGTTTTTTGTTTTTTTGAAAGGTCCTGCCTAGTTTTTTTCCCCATTTGTGAAATGTTGGTTAATCTGAAAGTTTTTATGTCTCCCAACAATTTTGTTCTCTTCTTTGGGCATTTTTTGGAAAAACCCTGAAAGCAGCTTTTTTAAAAAAAAAAATATTTAGTTTTGGTATCTTTTAATCTGTTATCTTAAATATTCGCTGGATATTTTAAAAACAAATGTACTTAAGTGGTTTTACTCTTTTTCTTTTAAATTTGAATGTTTTTTTTGTTTTTAAACTGTTCTCCCATCCCATGCAACTGTTATCCTCTTTTGCCCTTAGGTCAATCCAAAAACCCGTATTTTTTGTTAAATTTCATCAAGTCTAACCTGTGAGGTGTGATCTTTGCCAAAAAGGTTTCTGTTGGATTCTGCCCCCCCGCCCCCAAAAACAATTTTTTTATTTCATCAAAATGATGAAAAGGGTTTTAAGCCGCTACCGTAGATTGGTTGGATACCCCAATTGAACATTTATTTTAGTTATTTTAGGATTAATAAACTTTTCACTTTGTCTTTTGAATGGTTCTTATCTTCACCAGCAAAAAAAACCTTTTAAAGGGATCTTGTGCGGCGCTAAAACAAAATTTTCCCCATATTGTGTCCCCCTGCTTTTGGGATATTTAGTATGATGAACATCTTTGTAATTATTGCTAATTTTGCTGTATTGTTCCCAAAATCAGCCTTTTAAATTGGGGTTTCTAACAAAGTCAAATCTCGAGTGTCGAAAATTTCTGTACTTGAATCAGTGTTGTGATTAATGACACGTTTGTATCATTAAAAGTTAGTTATATGGGCAATCTGTCTTTTAATGCTCCCTTTAAAGTTGGGCATGCGTTTTAAAAAACTCAAAATCTAAGGGTTTTAAACGTTTCCCTAAGCAAAACTTAGCTTTACTTGTTCCGTCTTTAGCATTTCGGGGTCTATTCTGTGTTTTAGTGCTTGTTATTTTGATTCCTTGAAAAGCAAGATCGGCCCCCTTCATTATCGGTTACCTTTTATCAAATGATTAAAAATTGTCTGCTTGTGTAAAGAAAATATTTCTTGCCCCTCAAGTTTTATGAAATTTTTTACATTGCCCGTCCAGTTCTGGACTAGTCCGTTTTCTCTGTTGTGTTCGAGTTCTATTTTGAAAGTAGCCGTGCAGATCCGGCAAAATCATTCATCTGCTCCTGGTTGGAAATTTAACAGTAAGAATTTGATCGAAACAATAGTGTTTGGGTTTTTGGAACAATAAATTTTTGTTTATTTCCTTCCGCCAAAAAGGTTTTTAGTCTTCTATGCGGGTCAAAAATGAACCATAGTTTGAATTTTTTTTTATAAAACAAAATAAAAAGTTAATTATTTAAAAAACATGGAGAAGAAGATTATGTGTTTTTGATCCTGGAGCGCATGAGTAAATGACTCCTTTCACATCCCTTCCTCATTCGGCGTGAATTAAAAGAAAGTAAGGCAATAATTTTTTTCAAAGTTTAGGCCAAGAACCTCCCCCAAATTTTAGACCCCAATGTTTTTAAAAAAGATTTACCATTTTTTGTGAAAAACGACCCAAAGGGCAACTTGTTCAGCTTAAAAAGCCTTGTAATCTATTCTGTTGCTGAATGGATTAAACGTTTTGTCATTTTGGTAATGGCGCTTGCAGTTCAGATAAAATCGTCTGAAGGTGTAATAAAAATGAAATCTTTTTTTTTTTTTTTTTTTTTTTTTTTTTTTTTTTTTTTTTTTTTTTTTTTTTTTTTTTTTTTTTTTTTTTTTTTTTTTTTTTTTTTTTTTTTTTTTTTTTTTTTTTTTTTTTTTTTTTTTTTTTTTTTTTTTTTTTTTTTTTTTTTTTTTTTTTTTTTTTTTTTTTTTTTTTTTTTCATTCAAACCTGAAGAAAAAAGAGTAAGTTACCTTTTTGATGTAGAGCTAGCTAAAATGTTAGGCTTTGCAACTAACAATCAATCAATCGATCATGAATTTATAGTTACACCAGACAAAACTACTTATGAGGGAGAATATCCACTCGATCTTGCATTACATTCATTACTCTATGTTCATTTTGGACGAGCTGAGCACTGATGAAAACTTAT